>CAUYRT010041175.1:0-137146 GCA_963574885.1 Lepilemur ruficaudatus
GATGGAAAGTTAATATTGCTTTGAGAGTCTTAATCTCTTCAGCTGCTGGCAAAGTTGCTTCTAGTCTGCCCATTACTTTTTAGTTCACTTCAATTTCTTTTTTAATCTCTTCAGGAAGGAAGAAATAGGTAAGAGAGAGAGCAAAACAAGCCTAAGAATACTTGTAGTTATCCCACTCTAAAAAACTGCTATTCAACTTGAACAGCTGAGAAAAATATGTCCCAAGAGAAAATTTTAAAATTGCACTATAACAACAGTGGAAATGATCATGTAAACAAATTGGATTTTTTTATTATTTTATTTACTTACTGCTAGACAAATTCTAAAAGAGCTGTAACACTAATCTCTTTTTTAAAAGCTAAATTGTAGAATCTCAGGAGCAAGTATCTGGATATTTCTTCTCTTCAAATAAATGGCAAGTGTGCTGTAAACACTTTCTATTCTCTGCGTATTTGTGTCCTGATTAATCCTCATTTTCTTTACAGTCACATCAGTGTCTCCAGGTGACAGTGTGCCCAAAATCATTGGTTTCAGAATATGGTGCCCTGTCCTACTCAAGGGGAGATCCTAGTGCAGACAAATACCAATAATTTTGGTTAAGTAGCTAATAATAATTAACTGAAAATTTTTTGACTGTGTCTTTTATATAAACATTGAAAATTAAAGTTAAAGAAATATATGAATATGGTAAAAATTCAAACAATATTGAAAAAAGTTAAATGAAAAGTAAAATCTCCTTTGCTTTACTCCTAAACCCAATTCTTCTTCTGAAACATAGATCATGGTTGAGAGTTTCTTGTTTGTTCTTTGCAATAAGAAAGAATGAATAGAAGGAGGGAAGGAAGGAAGGAAGGAGAAAAGGAACAAGAAAGATGTGCAAAATAGGATTATTCTGTGTACTCCTTGGTATTTTGCTTTATTTGCTTGCTCTATAGCATTTCTTGGAACTTGTTTCCTACCAATGCATTTAGATTATTTTTTCAAAGTTTGTATTATGATAATTTTCAAATATATAGAAAATTATAAAGTTTGGTACAATAAACACCCATATTTCCCCAACTTAATTAAAATTATTAATATTTTGCCCTATTTGCTTATCTATCTTTTAATCATCTATCTTTGTTTTTTTTTTTGCTGAGTGATTTCAAAGTAAACTACAGATATCATGACACTTCATTCCTAAATACTTCAGTATCTATCACTTAAAATCAAGAACATTATCCTATAGAGCCATTTCTGTACCTAACAAAAATTAAAGATAATTTTCAAATATAATCTAATATCCATTGACTGCTAAAATGTCTCCAATTATTTCTCAAATGTCATTAATTGATTTTTGTGGGGGAACTTGTATTTAATTAAGGATGACATTTTAAATTTGAATGCCAAATCTTTTCAATATCTTATAAATTGGAACAATGCTTTGTATATACTTTTTTTTTTTAAAGATGAAATTGGCTTTATAAAGAGATCACACTAGTTTGGTTGTTTCCTTGGGGTCCTGTTTAACTTGTAACTCTAATTCTCCATCTTCTGTATAACTAACCAATATGCCTCTATTTCTTGCATTGTGGTAAGTGTATTTTGTGTGTCTAATCTCATTTAATTCTTACAACAACCCAGGGATGTTAATAATATCAGTATACTCGTTTTACTGAGAAGAAAACAGAGGTTAGAGATGTTTACTCAAGTCTCTAAGGTCAAATATTGTCTGTGTTTTCTTCCCTATATTTTATGTATAGTCATATATAGTTTTGTCTAGTACCATAACATTTAGAGTTGAGAAATACTTAATTTTACATGTGAAGAAAAAGAGGCCCAGAGAGACCAGTTGTGTGATATGCCCAGTCATGCAATTATTTAGTACATAATTTTCAAATGTAAAAAGCACTTAATGAGCTGGTGTCACCACAGAAGGTCAGCCGCCTTCTCAAAGGGTGGCATTACATTTGTAAATCTGCCAAGGTACAAAACAGTGTTTACAAAGTGTGGTATGCAAAGTACTTGTTAGGCCCATGCACAAACAATTTTTTTGCTTCCATAGGTATTTATTCTAATGCCTCTTAGGGAAATAACATAACTAGTTCACGAAATTCATATATTATTCTTTAGTCTGAGGCTCAGTTAAAAACAAAGATGAATTAATTTAAGGTCAATTTAAAGAAAAATCTTAATACAATGGTACAGAGAGCATATAGTTAGGGCAAAAAAATCATGATGATAGATGGAAGTGATTCCATAGAGGAACTCAGTCGTTGAGGATGAGCTCATGTTAACCTAATTCATGTATGAAACTACAGTGTACCTGTATTAATTCATGATGAGAAATAAAACAGATGTATGCACTGGAACTTTCCTCTACATGATGAGTAAATAACTGCTCATGGGCAGACCTTGAAATTAAAACACGGGAAGTTATTTAAATGATTTTGAAGTTTAACAGTTTCAGGACAAATATGTCTAGCTCATCCACCTTCAGAATAGTGCTGGCCTTGCACTATTGGGACTTTTACACTGAAGCTCCACTGTCCAAAATTTCCTATGCTTTAGACATGAATAGATGACCAGTTCTCCTTTATGGTTGATTAGATATGCTCACATTCCATATTGTTATTGGAAATTCATCTCTGAGAAGATATTTTACCTCTTTAAGAATCACTACATATCTCTGCTCCAACCCATCTTGTGTTGGATATGTAATATAACTCAGAGAGTTATTTTCACTTCCCTTATGTCTAATTCATGGTAGGCTCCAAAGACTAACACTAGATAGTTGTGATCCTGACCTAGATTGCTGGATTCTTATCTCCTTACTATGTACATTTTCTTCTATACTGCTTAGCACTATGTAAGTAATTTTCTCACAACAAATAAAATTTCCCACACTATGGGATCTGAATCCTATAAAATCCCAAACACAACAGATCACTACCTCATTCCTTTGAACACATTTGTAATAAGTAAAATACAGGCCCTACTGCTAATAATTAATACAATGAAGATGGAAGCATTGGTGGCAATTTGCCACCAAAGTCCCATAAAGTGTAAATAATTCATCCCAAGCTGTACCTCCATCCTCCACTTTTTTTTTGTTTCATTTATCTAGCTTGATGAGATTAGAGATGCAAAAGGAATTATTTATACTCATTCAATGGATCCAAAAAGGAGGATTGCCAGTTTGTCTTCTATTTTTACCATTCTACAGAAATCCTGCTACAGGGTGCGGATCAAGAGGAAAGCTGGAAGCCAGGTATGTCCATCTTCATGGTTTGTATCTTTAAAGGCTGGCTGCATATCCATCTACGTTTAGGGTAGGGGTCAGACATACAGTCTCTTTGATTGAATGGTACCAAAAGCCAAGTTTCCAAATAAGGAGAATGATTATAGAAGTAACTCTCTCAACTCTGTCTCCTAAAAGTTTGCTCTCACAGACTTAAATGGAGTTAAAATGGAATCACTGTGTGTCCTGACATACAAAGGGCCACCTTCACTTAAAGTGTTTTAGTTTGCTCTCCCCAATTCACAACAGGATACCATGTGAAAAGTTGTTTGGGATCAAAACCACAATGTATATACACTGTTAAAAAAATGAAAAGACAAGCCACAGACTGTAAGAAAATACTTGCAAAGCACATGTATGATAAAAAACTGCTCACCGGCATACATAAAGAACTCTCAAATCTCAATAATAAGAAATTAATTATTTCAATTTTTAAAATGGGCAAAAAAATGAAATAGACATTTTTCCAAGGAATAGATGCAAATGGAAAATAAGCACACAAAAAGTTATTCAAATTTATCAGTCAACAGAAGAATGCAAATTCAAATCACAACAAGATAACACCACACACCTACTAGAATGTCTCATAAGAAAGTCTAATTATAACAAATGCTGACAAGGATGTAGAGCAACTAGACTTTCATGCACTGCTGGTGGGAAAATGGTACAGCCATGTCTGGAAATGATTTGGTAGTTTATTTTAAAAATTAAGCATATACTTATCATATGACTCAACCTTTCCACTCCTAGCTATTCATCCAAAATCAGTAAAGATATTAACTCTACACAAAACCTGTACACAAATGTTTATAACAGCTTTATTCACAACTGCCAAAATCTGGAAACATTTAAAATGTCATCAAGTGGTGAAAGGATTAAACAAATTGTGGTATATCAGTACAGTGGTATACTACTCACCAACTAAAAGGCACAAACTACTGACATGTGCAGCAACATGGACAATTCTCAAATGCATTATGCAAGAAGAAAGAAGCCAGACTCAAAAGGCTACATAGTGTATGATTCCATTTATATGTCATTCCCAAAAAGGCAAAACGATAGGGACAGAAATCAACTATCAGTTGATTGTCTAGAGAGGACAAAGGAAGGGAGAGGAGGAGATTGACTATAAAAGAGTATGAGGGAAGTTTTCAAAATGAGGGAAATACTCTACATCTTGATGGTGATGATGTCTACACAACTGTATAGCTCTGTTAGGATTCACAGAATGATGTATTTTCAAAAGGAAACATTATCATACATAAACTATATCTAAAAAATTGACACACACACATACACCATAGATGGATATATTAAATACTTGTATTATTGAGCTATGAGCCCTACTAAGTCCAAACCACAACTAGACCAATAGCATCTATGTGCCCTGTGCTATGCTGGGCACTGGAAGTACGATAAGGAAAAATAGACATAGTTTGTGCCTTCCTGGAGCATTAATCTAGTGGAGATATTAATTAAATCGCTGTATAAATGTGAAATTACATGCTGCAATAAAGGCTTTGTGTTTTGAAGAAAACTGCTTGAGTAAAGAGTTTTATGATCAAATTAGTCTGGGGGACCTTGTACTCCTTCCCACTTCCCTCCCCCACCTTATTAGCATGTTAACATATTAAGAACCCCAAGAATCTATGTAGTGACTATAAATATGTTTAATACTTACTATATGTATTTATTTGTCTGTGAAATAATTTGCCTATCAGCATCTCACAGTATACTATATGCAAAGAGACTCAGGAATAAATAACTATATTTTTTCAATTTTTAACTTTCTTCATTAAAGTAATATTAAAAGAAAGATAGAAGGCAAGCCAAAACCACTAAAAGGGAAAAAAATTCAGCCTTATTCAATATTTCTCTCTCTCTTTCTCTCTCTTCTTTTTTTCTTTTTTTGGTCTTTGACTAAGAGAATGAATCAGAAACTAAAAAGAACTGTATGTTCTCTCCAGATCTATTTCTGATGAAATCTGCCTGTTTGGCAACATTTTCAGCCTCAAAATACATTATCCAGATACCAGAATTCTTGACCTGGAACCATAAAGATATTTTGACTTTTACTTTACAGGTATGCTGTGATATTTTCAGGATGAAGCAAATGAGTAAATACATTGGTATTATTGAGTTCAAGGCTTCTTACTGTGGGATAAAGAAGATACATATATTTAATGGGAGAAGGCAGAGATCCACATGGGATTGAATTATAATTAGAGATAGCACTATGAATTTATTATTTGTGAATTTATTATTTAAAATTTTTAAAAATTTTAATATGGCTAGGGCCCACTTCCACTTTAACAACAAAAAAAGGGAAAAATATGATATTTGCTAAAATAGTTTTTATTCTGTTCATGATCAACTTTATGTTCTTTTTCAAATCACATTCTCTTTTTCTTTTTCTTAACCCCTTTCCTGTAGTTTCAGTTGAGCTGAAAATTGTTTCCTTCAAAGTGAAATTGTTTTGGAGTTTTCAGCAAATATTGCCATGGCTTAGATTTTGAAATTCCTCATGTGAAAAAAAAAAAAAATATATATATATATCTCCTATATATTTGATTTTTTCTGTCATCTATGGTGGTTTCTAATTTATATGACCTAGTTTCACGTAGAAAGCAAGCATTACAAATATCTCTACACACATTGATCTCTATAGCCTCATTTAACTTGCCACACCCAGAGACAATTTTGAAGTTAATGGACAATCATTACAGAAATTAAATGGGGGAAGGAAACAAAAGCCAGTTTCTAATGATTAAAAAGAAAAGAAAATTAATTACAAGCAAATGGCAGAGAGAATAGTTTGGAATGAATCATGCCATACGGTTAGTTATTAATATAACAGTAATCTAAAGCTTTCCTTTGACATGGAAAATAGCCGGGTGTTAGTGAATTTTTCCTTCTGAATGTGAAAACAGATCAGTGTGTGGGTTAGTTTGGTTTATTGTTTTACATCCAACTTCTTCCTCTGATGTTTAGTCTTTTTTATATTTTTATTTTACTACTCAAATAGTCATATAAGCACAGGTATCTGTTTTGTGCTCCTCCATTAAATTGCAATGTTTGGTCAAGACAAATGTTTTAGCCTATTGTATAATATTTTAAAGTACTCCAAATAAAGGAATGATGAAGCTGTTTTAAAAGTATTGAACTGGTGAAGGTCAGAACGATTGTGGCCAGGTTAGCACTGTCTCAAAGGTTAGCCATCCATTTTTATTTCTGTGGCATTTTGTGGCCTTTGGAGTTGTAGACTAGTCTATACTTAAAAAAAAGAAAAAGGAAAAGGAAAAGAAAAAAAAGTACACCACTTGGATTTTAAATTGTTTGAAAGAAAAAGATGGAAGGGTTCCTACTTTTCTATTTTACTTGCACATTAGTCTATAGAACTCTAATTTTTTTCCTGAAGTTCAAGGCATCTCCATGACAAGTTATTTGTAGAAAATAAAATAAAATCTATATTCCTCATGATGCATGCCTGAGATTTATTCTCCAATTAGCTCTAGCCCTCTACTCCTTATGGAATGAAATTTGGCTCAAGGGAATGGTAGATACTTTAACCTGATAGAAAATCCCTAGGTGGTTGATCAGTTGGGATTGACCAATCTTTAGACAGCTATTCAGTAGTTTTTTAATGAGATTGGTAATTATAGTTTATTTCCTAGTGATAAATACTAGATGTTTCTCATGAACTTTCTTCACATGGTTTAATGTAAATAGCACACTAAACAAACAGGATTTTGCAAAAAGAACAAATAATCTAAAAGAAAGAAAAAACCCTTAGATCCTCTTTCCATCATGGAAAACCAAAGAGCTAATCCCACCTATTTAAAGCCATGCTTAAAAAGAGATTGGAAGTCAATATAATACAGTGGATATGGTGGACATAAATTTAAATTTTGGACAGACCCGTAGTCAAATTCTAGCTCTTTTTTATTGTTGTTTGACCTTTGGCAAGGTACTTAAACTCGATTTTCTCGAAAATAAAATGATTATTTGTAAGCCATAAAGTTGCTTATTCATCTTGAGTCCACGATTATAGTTCACATTCTATAGTCATTTTTTGTAACTAATATAATGGGTGATGCATTATTTCATTTTTTATTGGGTTAATATTGATTGATCTGGGACACCTTTGTTTAATATAATTCTTTTGTATGTTTTAATGTTGAATACTAAACTTAGCATGGAAAAAAATTCCTATAATTCGTTGAATCTAAGATGCTATCAAGTATAAGATTCATCTCCTTTTCAGAGATTTTAAAAAGTACAAATATGTGCATCTTACAACTGATGAAGTATGAAATAATAAACTCCTAAGGGCACTACATATTAGGATGCTTTTGGTTACAAGTTACAGAAGACTCAAATCAAAGTGATTTAAACACTAATAACACAATTTTCTCTGCAGGTTTGGTTAATCTAGTCATTCAATGGTGATATCAGATAACCAGGTTTTTAACACATTTCCTCAGGCATTGCCTTTTGTCCTCATGCCTGATCTGCCATGGCTACAAGATGGCTTACACACCTGGCACTGCTGACTCAATTAGCCCACATTCAGAGAGTCTCTTTTCATCAGCGGAAAATCTTTCTCAGAAGTTATCCCAACAGACTCATGGTTTTTTGGCCAGAGTTGAACCACATGCCTTTTCCCAAGTCAATCCCTGGCGGAGGTGATGAAATGATCACTGTCGGCTAAAGTGGTTCATGTCCCAAACCTCTAGGAATGGGGATAGGAACATCTCTTTCAAGAACATGGACATATGGAGAAGATCACGTGACCAATATTGAACTGCTGCTAACAGGAAAGGGGTATTAATTTGAGTAGGTAACCAATGTGTCTGCTACATTATGTTTATTTATGTTTCTGCTTATGTATATACGTTTCTAAAGCCAGTTCTTTGCTAAGGTAACATGTTTTGCTTCAATTGCTTAATACTTATAACTGAAATCTCTTGGAGTTTATTTGAAGTTAAAAAAAAGTCTTATGATGAGTGTCAGAGGGATTCGATTCATCAACTACTTTTTTCTTAAAACTCCTCTGATTAAGTAATAAAGCCTTAATTAAACTGATTGAAAATAACTCATAAAAATGTAAAAGAGGGGGCACTTCATGAATATCCCAACAGTAGCTAGCATTAACTATTTTGCTTAATATACTAAACCCTCCTCTATGGAAAAGAAAGCATCCTTCATCTTGATGCTAGGGGGAGAGGGATATCTTTTTGAAGCTCTCTAGATGATGATAATGTAAAAAAAAAAATAGCTTTTATAGGCTAATTAGTACTAATATTACAAGTCATTAAAGAAGACATTTTCTGACAGATGATTTGAAAGCCTATTAAATTTATGTCAAAAGAATAAATGAATGAAGCCCATACCTAGCTAAAACATTTGAAAAATGTGGCACTAACTAGGCCATGGAAAGGATACCTTTTTAGAGTACGAAAACTACAACAAGAAGACAGGGCATCACCCTGTTTGGCCTTGGTGGGGAATATGTGCATTGGGTGACTCAAATTTTTCACTGCTTTGTGTCTGTGGAAGTGCCACAAGTTTTGGGCACATTTAGGAGTCCCACATAAATTTTAGCAAGCAGGCAAATTTGTAAACATGGAATCTGCAAATAATGAGAATTGACTTTACTTTGAATCACATGATGCATCTGCTTAAAATCGTTAATGGTTTCCCATTTCACTCAGAAAAAAATTACAATTCAAAATCCTTAACACAGCCTACAAGGATCTGCATAACTTCACAGTAGATTCTGTCTCTTCTCCAATACCTTCTCTCTGCAGGCTGTGGGTTAATCACATGGGATATTCATTCTATGGACATCTGAAGTTTTCCCTACCTGCAGACTCTCACACATGCTTTTACATTTTTACCTCCACACTGCAATGCCCTTCTCTTCTTGTCATACACCCAGACTCCACACACACTCCACAAACACACACACACATACACACCACACACAGTTGGCTCCTTCCTGTCCATCAGATCTCAGCTAAAATATCCTCTTGTTAGAGATGATTTTCCTAACCACCCAATTTAAAGTAGGTCCCTTCTGTTAATATGCCTCATAATATCCTGTTTTGCTTGTTTTTATAACTTAATATGATTAGTAGTAAGGTATTTATTTATTTTTTTAATGTTTATCACTCTTACTGACCTGCAACTCCATGACAATAGAGATCATTCCTTCTTGATTACCAGTGCATATCTATTCTTAACATTGTGTCCCTTAACACTGCAGTCCCTTAATAAATATTAGCTGACTGACTGACTGAATGAATACTGCTTCTAAAAATTAATTACTTTCCACTGCACAAAAATCTTCTCACAATTGACAGTTAGAAGCTGGACAAAACTCACTTATGTAAGATTCACTAATCGTACACAAAATTCAGAAATGTGAGCTGGTGACATCCATCTGCAAAATACAACAGTATGATACAACCACTGCCAGCAGAAGGATGCCACCACACAGGCACCTGCTTTAGACTGTGCTTGTCTTACAAGTAGAGATCATCACTGCCAATAGCTGGGGAATAAGGTGTACAGACAGAGTGTGATAGAATAACTGGAGACCGAATGGCTATTTTAAAGGAAGACACACATATTTGCCTGCTTTTGCCATATATTCAAAAAGTTTTTGACTTTCATGTGCAAACTCAGCCATTCAACAAATATTCACTAAACACCACCCATCTCTAGATGGTGAGCTAGGCATTTAGGATAAAACATAATACAAGTAATATCACACTGTAACATTATAAAAACCAATATTATCATTTCTGTATATTGGGACCTCCATGCACAAACATGTGTGGTAGAACTACTGTAAAATATCTGAGAGATGCCACTTTATCACAATCATGGAATCAGTTAATATTACTTCTTAATTTGTTCTCTCTTATCCTTCATGCTGCACTTTCTCTTCTCAATGACAATGCCAGGAAGAAAAAAGCACAGTGCAATGTACATGCAGGTTTAAGTCCTTAAAAGTATTTTGTGATATAGAAGTTCTCATTCAAAAGGTAGATATGGTTGTCAGGCGCTGCACTGGATGTTGAATGAATGAAACGGACCTAGTCCCCATCCTTATGCAGCTTAATTCTGGTATGTGGTTGGGGGCAGTTATTAGATAGATGATTATATAAATTATATATATACACCTAATATCAATAATTATCTATGTAAGTATATCATTGCAAATTGTGGTAAGTTTAGAGAGTAAAGTAAAAGTGTTAAGAAAGTGTTCAGTGGAGAGGGGGCAGGGAAAGCCAAAAATATTTCTGAGCTGGAGCTGTACTTGTGAGAGTCATCAATAGTGTAACCTATAGAATAAAAGGAAAATACTGATAAAAATAAATAAATAAATGGGAGAGAAGGAAAAGCTATTTCTTACAGTAGAATTCCACTAATAAATGGACTAGGAATAATGGAGCTAGAAAATCATTTGACAACTACCATCGTAATAATCATTTTAGGCAGAAGTAGTAAGTGGTATATATGAGAAACAGAATATTTACATAGTCTCAAAGTATTTGTCTATTAGATATTTATAATCTACAAAGAAAGGAAAGGTAACATGGGAGTCCTGAAACCTGGCAAGAAATCCCCTTAATCAAACAAACAATGCTAACATCGTCAGTAAAGGAAAACATTGATATGGTTTGCTTCCTGATGCACTAAGAAGGATGCAATTTCATTTCTGTGATACTTCTACCAAAAATGCTTAACTTGAATCTAATCATGAATAACATAGGCAAACTAACTTTGAGAGTCATTCTGCAAAATAAATGACCTGTACTCTTCAAAAACAACAAAGAGAGCTTAAGGAAGTCCTCTGGATAGAAGGAGATTAAAAAGATGCGAAAACAAATATAACACATGATAATGGATTGATCTAGACTAGGAAATTTTTATTTTTTTATGAAGAGCATTAGTGACACAGTTAGTCAAATTTGAATAAGTTTTGATAGCAGTAATGTTTTGCTATTACATTTCTCATTTTGACAATTGTTTTGTGGTTATGTAAGGAAATGTCTCTGTTTTAAGAATTATATACCAAAGTATTTCGGAGTAAATGTGTGTCATATCTGTACTCTCAAAAGGTTCAGAAAAATTTATGCACACACAAAACTAAGATAGCAAACACACTATCGTGTTAAATTTGAGTTATATACATGAAGTGTACATGGGAATTCTTTGTTCTACTTTTGTAATCTTTCTGTAAATCTGAATTTAATAAAAAATTTAAAAAATATTCTGGTCCAATATGTTTTTGGAAATTTTGTGTTTGAAGAAATTATGGAAGCATTAACTACTTAAAATATGAAACTGAGGGAATATCTCAAGCACTGAAGTGGAATAGAGGTTCAAAGAAGAGATTTTCACAGTGGGCCAGGTAAAAAGAAGGAAAAAGAAGTTCCAAAGTGTTTCATACCTTTGATTTTGCTTATTTGTTATTGTTGGTCTATTTTTTGCCATAGTAAAATGTGATAGGTTTTCACTTGGATTTAATAAGGGCTAAAGTGAGAGAAAGCCAGGAGATGGTAAATGAAGAAAATCTTAATCCAACAGCAAACTATCTGACAAACAAAAAATTAGGAGAAGCCCATTATAACTTATATTATAACATTATTCATTTATAACATTATAACATTATTCCTTTTAATTATCTAGATTCAAACATGCTGGAGGCAAAACCATGGGAGGCAGTGTATTAGAGAAAATCAGGAGCCTGGGCCTGGCTCTTTAATTACAGCCAAGTGATGTCGAGTAGATTACAACCTTGCTGGACCCCACTCTCCTCATTAATTAATTAAGTAAATTAGGCTGGGTGATTTTTAAGTTTCCCTTTGATTCAAAATATCTATGATTCTGTACTTCCCAAATTACAAATGATAAAAGAATTTGGTAACTTGAAATATGGGCTACCCTATTTCCCCAAAAAAGTCTTAACAAAGGTTTCACTGTGTTTTGTTTTACTGTGGCAGATGCTGCTGTGGCCCACTAACAGCAGTCACCCGTTTCTCCCTGCTAACAGAACCTTAATTTTGTATAGGCGAGGGTGGAGCAATGGGCTATTCCTTAATGATAGTGAGAGTGGATCTTCTCTCAGCCACAGGGGTGACTCATAAAGGTTTTAAGCAAATCATGAAAATCCCAAGCCTCTTTGCCAATGATAGGTTTCAGGGTGAATATGGAAGTTTTGCCTATGATAAGGGGAAGTTTTCTGAGACAGGGCGATTCTGGGAAAGATTTTCTTTTCAGATGAAAAGATAAAAACTCACAAGGAGAAAGCATTTCTCTCCATCTCCCTCCATTATTTTTCCTGCCTTTAATGTGGTGGTATGATGTATGTGATAGAGCTCAGGCAGCCATCTTATGACCACGAGGCTTTAAGTTTAAAGGAGAAAAGCCAATGTGCGGAGGATGGGAGATTAGAAAAACAGAAAGTTCCTGGGTACTTCATGATATTGTTTAGCCACTAGATCATGCTTGAAATTGCCTACTTCCAAAAGTAAAGTTATAGGATGTAATCAAATACCTTTATTTTGTAATACACCACTGTTTGATTATTATATTTCTTTCAGCCAAAAGCATCCATAAGTGATTTGGTTCTATGCTTCAAAGCTTTAAATGATAAATGATCTGTTCAGACAGAGATTTGAATTAATTCAAAATACTATCAAGAAAAATATAGTTGTATTTTTTTCTGATTATATGAGAATTAAACCCTAACTTCAAGTAACCCAGAAAATACAGGAAAGTTTACAGGGCAAAATAAAGATTACCATCAATGAGAATTACCATTAATATTCTGATATATATTCTGCTTTACGTACATTCACATACATACAAACACAAATATATACACGAATACTTGCTTAATTGTTTCCTCAGGGCAATAATTACTGGGTCAAAGTATGTGATTTAAAAAAAATTCTGACATAGTTTTTGCAAAATTGCTTTCTAGAAATGTACTCATTTGTCAACATACCATAAGAGTTCATGTTTCCCCACACCTAACTCCTCAGAAGAATTTACTTAACGTTTTAATCATCACTGGCCTGAAAAATTAGGTATTCAATTTCCTTTTGTTTTTCAATCTTTGATAACCATTTTTGTTTGACATTTTCTGAGGGTTTATTTGACTGTAGTTTTTCTTTCTCTTTTTTCATAAAGTGCTTTTTCTTGTTTGTTTTGGTCTGTTATTCTATTGAATAATTACCTTTATCTTATTAATTGTTAATAACTCTGTAGTGCTGAGTGGGACATGTTAGAATGGGAAGAACACAGTCTCAAGATCCAGTCTACCTGGGTTCCAATCTGGCTCCACCACAATTACTAATTGCCTAAATTTGGGCCACTAAAAACCTTTCTCTACCTAGTTTCATTGCCTGTAAAATGAAGATAGTAAAGTACCTACCATATGGAGCTCCTAGGAGGATTATGTTAGTTAACATAAGGAAGCACAGAGAATAGTGTCTGACATACGATAAATGGTACAAAAAACCTGGTTATTATTTTTGTTACTATTATTAAAGATACTAGCATTCTATCCTACATCTTAATATTTATTGTTTGCTATTTAACTTTTAATTTTTATTATTTTTTAACTAATAAAAATTGTATATAGTTATGGTTTACAACATGATGTTTTGATATATGTGTACACTGCAGAATGGCTAAATCAAGCTAATTAACATATTCATTACCTCACATACTTATTTTTTCGTGGTGGGAACATTTCAAATCTACTCTCTTAGCAGTTTTCAAGCATATAATGCATTGTTATTAACTATAGTCGCTATGTTGTATAATAGAGCTTCTGAACTTATCGCTCCTAATGTTGTAACCTTTGATCAACATCTCCCCAGTTCCCACTGCCACCCCCACCCCCAAGCCCTAGTGACCACCATTCTACTCTCCACTTCTGTGAGTTTGACTTTTCCAGGTTCCACATGTGAGATCATGCAATATTTGTCTTTCTGTGCCTGGCTTATGTCACTTACATAATGTCCTCCAGGCTTGTCCATGTTGTTGCAAATGACTAGATTTCTTTCTTTTGTTTTTTAGGCTAAATAATATTCTATTGTGCATATATGCTACACTTTCTTTATCCATTCATCCCTTATTTTTCAACATTCTGGAAGGTGTCATGTGACCCAAAAAGTTTTACATTTTTATGTGGTTAATCCAATAGCCTTTTCATTTGTCATTTCTTACACTGATACTATGCTTAGGTAGTCCACTGTCAGTACAATATTTATTTTTAAACTCCTATATTTTCTTCCAGTATTTATTTGCTCTTATTTTTTACATTCAAATCAATCTGGACCTTTATTTAGGAGTGTAAACTATAGGTACAACTATCTATCTCTCCATCTAATCTCTACTGTTGGCCAATTGTCTCCATTTGATTTACTAAATATTTAGTTATTTGCTAATGTATTTAAAATATATTTATCATATTGCCAATTTGCCTTTGAAATTTAGTCAGCTTTTGGACATTGCATTATATTCCACTGAACTACATAAATTCCCCAAATAGCTATTAGTTCGACCCTGTTTTAAATACTAGTACTCTAGAATATGTTCTTAAAAGCCCACTTGCCTTCACCTTGTTTTCAACATGATTGTTTTCAACTATATTTGAGTACTGATCTCGCTGGATAAATCTGACTCACTTTTTTTCCTAGGAATTCTACACTTCCCCACAACTGCACTAAGAAGTTCATGTAGCTCTCATTACATTTGCAAATGAATTCAGGGAGTATTGGTAACTCTTAACTATTTCGACTTTTAATCCAGTTTTGTTTTTTAACATCTGTCCTCAAGATTTTGTCATTTTTTTCCACACAGGCATTGCCTCTTTGAAGTATCTTCCAAGGCTTTTCATATGTCTAATAGTTATTTTAAATGTCAGGGCTTTTTATTTTTTATTCTCTTTGCTACTAATTATGAATGACATACATGGGAGCATTGATTTTTTGTGTAATCAAGTATAGCCTACTTACTAAACATTTTAATGAAGCATTTATTTGCTGATCTTCAGTTTTCTTCAGTGGGCTTTTATGTCATGTATAAATAATAACAATTTCAATAATTTTCCTCTTTTCCCAACATTCATACATTTATTTACTATAATTGTCTTATTTCATTTGCTAACACTTCTAGAAAAAATATTGAATGAGTGTAGTGTTAGTGGAAGCTTGTTCTTATCCCAGCCTTTAATGAACATGGTATTTATATTTTGTTGTTTCTGATAGGTTATAATGTCAAGATAATAAACCTTCAGTCCTAGTTTAATGGGGAATTTATTGAAAATAGATTTTATTTTTAAATAATTAATTTAAAGTGTCCCTGATATTTAATTACCTTAACATTCTTAGAACAAACTATATTTTTTGGGAGATCTTTTATGTACAGTAAATATTTCAGAAAATAAAATACAGAGAGAGTATAGAAAGGTTTTGCAGTATTTCTACTGTGGCTCCTAAAAGATAAAGCACTGAAAGAAATCAATTAAATGCTAATTACCAATTCTGCCAAATCTTGGCTTCCCTTCCAACATCCTCAGAGGAAAAGTGCTTAAGAATATTTTTTACACATTTTTTCCTTATAGAAGTAACATGTATCCATTAATTTAAAAACTGGAAACATAAACAAAAGAGAAACAAAAACTCACATTTATAAACAGGAAATAATTACCAGTCAATAGTTGGTATTTGTTTTTCATGTTTTCTTTCTAATATACATGTAAAATATTTTAAAAATAAAATTATATTTTATATCCTGCTCCTTTACTTAACTATACATACCATGAATAACATTGTATGTCATAAAATGTCCAACTACAATTTCATGGCCTGGCCTGGCTTTATAATATTACACTATATGAATGCACCATACTTTATTTGGTCATTTATCTATTATTGGGCATTTTTGTGGCATATAAATTTTGTATATTATAAAAAAGTCCTGTGATGAACAACTTTGTTAACATTAAAATTTTTTTCAATTATTGATTTAGTATAAAATCTTTAGAGGTTGAATTGCAATGCTGAGGAATGTGTATATTTTAAGACTTTGTATGATATGGTAGCTCCAGCTCCCTTTTTCTTCTCTCTCAGGAATAAGTCTCTTATTCTCTTCCCTTTTTCTTTACTTGTCCCTAATTACTTCTCTTTTGGGGAAAATACCAAATGCCCAATCCACTATTTTGTTATATATCTGGATTATATTTTTTCTTCTCTTAGGAGTCTCTTGATTCCTACCAATAATTCCATATTTTCTAATCTAGAGTTGTATGATAGGAGCAGGGACCTTCCAGCATAGTGTTAAATGTCGTTTTATCTTCCAATAGTCTCCTCTGAATGGTAACTTCCATTGAAAAATGGGTATAGAATAGGATGCATTGATTAAAATACTACATTTATTTTCTATATACAATATGGATTTCTAATTACACAATTTAGCAATAGCAATCAATTTTGACAGACTCCTCTCTGTCAGGGTGGAACATTATTTAAATCTTGCTTTCTAAATAAAATGAAAAAGTAGGAGCTGTTGCAGAAAGTTCAAAAAGAAGGTTTACAATTGCTCAAGCTACAAAAATCATCATAATTTCTCCCATGATCCACTGCTAGAATCTGACATTATCAGTATTAACATGTTATTCTTCAATGCAGAGAAGATTTTAAAAAATTTCCATTGTAAAAATCGCATATAAATACTACAGAATAGCTGAAAAATAGCAGAACATATTTAATATTTTTAAAAAGCAAATAAAAGAATGTTGAAATTTTGAATATCATATTTTGAGACACAAAGAAACCTGGATCACCTACCCTATATAAAGCGAGTATAGAGCCCAGTGTATTCAGTGTTTTAGTGGAAATTATAACATAGAGGATTATCAGAGAGTGGGTTAGTTTGCATTACGGAATTCTATGCTGATATATAATGCAAAAGCATACTGATCAAGTTGTAGCAGGAAGTACACTTCACCACTACAGAAAAAATAATAAAAAGGCCCTAATAATATCTACTAAAATCATTTGACTCCTGGTTTCAGGCAAAAGATTTTAAAAGGTTAATGTCTCATTTACTGCAAACATATTACAACAGGGGAGAAAATATTCAACTTTTTAGGTCCACTGTTCACAAATTAACCATCTAGTGATAAAAGCTACAAACTAGATCATTCAAAGAAATTGGTAATTTTCTTAACTGCCCTTTAATAATGAAAGACGAATCTGCTTTAGAATGAAGTAAGTTAATTCCTTTGTTTATCCACAGGCTATCACCAACCCCCTAAAAAAGTCCTACTGTTAATGATTATATACGAAGACATTTTTATCAGCTGTCTCCCAGTAATGTTAGGGACAAAAGCAATTCATCAACAGACCACTTGTTCTCTTTTTCAAATTAAACAATCTGTTAGATATTCTTTCCCAACAGAGAGGAAGTATGATGGATTTTATTTCCCAGACTGTAAATGATTTTTGACTCTCCATGTCTGAAATGTTTCTGCTTAGACTCAACAAGGAAAAAAAATTCATAAGGCAAAGTCATCCTTAAGGTGAAAGTAATGTGTTCCAGGTGCAGTAGCCCAATTTTACCCCTGCAGAAATGGAATAGGAGAGAAGAGAACTAAGAGGAGGATATTAGATGCTCATTTTAGAAGTCATGGGTTTCAAACATTAAAAGATTAGGCTTTATTAGATAAAGAAAATTGCCTTATGGTGAATTGCAGGTCTGTATATTGCCATTAATTCATTTCCAGAAAGCTTCTGCTTGTTTGGCCGAGAGGTAACTGTGACCCCAGGGCACTGCTGTACCTTGGAATTTGTTTGGTACACAGAAACACTCACAGATATATCCCTCTTTTACTGGGCACTGCAGGGTACATCATTTCTTAACTACAACTCTCTGGCAGTGTCTATTTATACCATAAATAATCTGTATATGTACATTTCTACAGAAACCAGCTATCTTGCTAGGTACTTAACACAAAAATGACTTTTTGTGCCTTTTCAACATTTTCATCACTGAAATTCCAACATGCAGCCTAGATTTGGCCAGAAGGAGAATTTTGAGAAAATGAAAGAAAATGATGAAGGCTCCAGGTAACCTCCAGAAAGAGCAGCTTGCTATACTTTAACAGGTATAAAATGTTATATTATAAAAAGCCCACTTATTTAAAAGTGAACGTATTTTGAAAAACTGTACATATGCTTAGAATTATTATACATAGGCAGAATGATAAGTGAAGCACTTATATAGTAAACTCAATATAAAAATTAATCAGATAATTGGGTTCTCAATAGCAGGCTTTTCTTTTTTGTCCAAATAAACCAGGAAGAGAACTTCCTGAATTATTCCAAAAACACCTTTTGCCCTAAGATTGGTTCTATGACCCAAGAATATCTTATAGTTTCCTTGGCTTATGACACCTATTTTTGTTGCTAGATTCTATGTGATCTCCTCTTCATCACTAGACATAGGCACTTGTCCCAAACAGAGATATCTGCCCCTTACCCTAGATTTTGAGGTCTGGGTTGGTTTGGGATTAAACTTGATAAAAAGGCAGACATTTTGGAATGATTACAACTACCAGGTATGGTTCTTATTTTCTGCTTCAAATGCCATTAGAATATATCTTATGGTTATCAATATTTAACTATGGCCTGCTTTAGTAACAGTTCCTCCTTTGAGCAAGGGAAGTTTTCAGTCTCCTAGGGTTCTGTATTGACATGTTTGGATAGCAATAGTGTACATTTTGAAATTGGTAACTGCATACAGTTTTGATTATGAAATGGGAAATTTCTCCCTAGAAACAGAAATCCAAAAAGAGATATGGAGATAGGTTTTCTACAAAGAACATATGTTTTCCGGTGTGCATGAGGAAGGGCTCATTACAGCCTATTAAAAGACAAACCCATCGATTTTAAGTACAGTTAAATTTCTCGTTATTTGTGCTCTGCCTACTTGTAACAAACTATCCAATACATCAACACTTATGTGGTTAAATCTTTCCTTACAAACACAAACACAGAACAGGACCAATAGGTTAGTCTTTCTTATGTCTAACCCTTATTCTACATGAGTTAACATTAAGTAAAATCATGAGTTAATAAATATTAACTAGCAGAAAGATAGGAGCACTTATCTGTCTCTTCATTTTCTCTCATCCTCTATCCTTATCTTTCTTACAGAAAAATAAAATATTTCTAATATATAATTTTTCCAAAAATTTAGCACTTTCCTTTTTTACAAAATGAAAAAGTTCTTATCTCTCTTTGATTTGTCATTTGTTTTCCTTTAATTTCATTCGTTTGTTTAGTTTGTATTTTTTCTATTCTCTCTGGGAAAAGGGTGGTCCTGTTAGCCCTCCCGATGCCTTCACTCCACGTCTATTTCTCCATTCTTTCCCTGCTCAGTTTCCTTGCACTTATTTCATTGTGGAATTGTTGGTAATGCAGCATCCATTCCAATTCCTTCCCATAGGGAAGCAAAAATTCAGTCAGGGGAATTAATTGCACTATGATTGGCCTTTGGGCATTCCATCCTCACTGCCACGGATGAGTTTGAGAACAGTACATGACATGATAATGGGCAATGAGATGTAGAAGACATTCACTGGTGACCTCTAGGAAAGTTCTCCTAGCTCTTAGGCGAGAATAGCTGAAGCATAATTTGAACAAGAGAGTATAATGTAGCACCTCCTGGAAGTTGTCCTAAATCACAGGGGAGCCAGCCTGAGGATAAAGACAATATTCTGGATGGTGAAGCAGAGACAGAGAGGAAACCCTAGAACATTGAGGACATTATTGAGCCACTGGACCCTCCCTATTTTATGCTCTGCTACCTTAGCTTAAAATCAGCTTGAGATGGCTTTCTTACTATTTGTAAATCAAAGGACCCAAACTGACACAATTTTCTTCAGTTATTACTGGTTGGAACAGAAAACATGGTCACGTGGTGAAGACTGTCCCTAGTGGGAGGTAGGCTGTTACTTCCTTACAGTAATCCTTTATCTGAGTCATGAAAACACAGAAGAAAATAGATTATTATTAGGCTCTGTGTCTAAACAGCTTAAATATCCAAAAATATTGATACGATCGTGACAATTGGTGTGCCTCTGGCTACATCGACAATAATGAACCAGACAGTAGCCATGAGGTTATAAAGATAACTCATTGGTTCTGTTTTTAAGAAGCTACATTTAGAATGGAAATGAGCTACAGATACATCAGAAAGAATAACATTTTTTTCTCTAATGATAAAATACTCCAGGATTCTTGGGAGCCAATACCATCACTGAGTCAATGAGGAAATTTTGCCTCCCAGACGAGACCAAATCAGTCTGTAGAGGCCATAACACATAACCTATCACATATCATAACACAAACCTCTCAGCTTACCAAAAATATGGATTTTGGTAAGAAATCTAGCAATTTCTCCTGAACACTTTATGTCTTTGTACTTAAAACCAGAAACAATTGGGAAATTTATTTCTACAAATAAAAAATTCCTCTTGGCAATTTGAGATTTAACGTAGCCCTCCAAATGTATGACTTGCTGATCTGTTTTCTGTCACATTCGATGTTTTTTCCACTATGTCAACAGTATAAAAATCACATATAAAAGTAAATATGTCCCTTAACACATATTTCTTCAGCATCTCCTATACTTCCCTTTTCTTTATTACTTGATACCAAACAAATAACTGTAAAATCCTAGTAAATTCAGAATGAGCATTAGGCATATCAGCTCTTTGGAAGGGAATATGTTACACAACCACTGACAGATTAAGTACACACATATGTACATGCAAATATACACATAAAGTTTAGTATAGTCAAGATACCAGAACACCTTAATTTAAAAGATTAAGAATTCAATCTCAAATACCAAGAGTTTCAACTCTCTAAGATAATCAAGGCATTTTATAACTCTAATGTCAAATTAATTTAAGTCTCAACAAATATTAAACTATGTTATAGACTAAGCTAAACATGTCAGATGGATATACATTATGACAAAAGCTTTAAATGCCTCCCATGGGGGGAAATAGCTTCTAGATTCCCTAAGCAACTCTCTATCTTTTTAGCTATCCATTTATGTTTGTTTAATTTTGTAATAGCCTGAAAGCCAGGGTTGTTAATTCAACTTTCTTTTGTCTCAGGTAGCAGGTAATCGTAATATTAACAATTTATATATTTTGCTACACCTTATTTAATTTACATGGGCAGTTAGACATATCAGCATGTTGGAATGCCTTCTTTTCATAATTTTGTCTATGGGAACACTGTTGCATAAATCGTCTGCACTAGAGGTAGCCATGGGTGAAATGGCCTTTCTTATTAAATGTCACAAGATTTAATGTCACAGTATAATTGGGATGGAAGGATAATTGCACTAAGCTCAACATGTCTTTTTCTGCTAACACATTATTAATCCACAGGAGTGTTAAAATATGTTTAATAAAGGCCCCATTCACATGGAAATTGTTGGCACTTGCTAAAAATTACACTCTTCCATTGCTCAGCCCTAAGAATTTCTAGTAGAATCCGCAGCAAGCTTGATTTTCAAGTGAAATTATATTAGGAGTCCACACTAAAAATTTCAACATTTGTTCTCAAAATATATTTTTTAAAAGATTAGTAAAGGTTTTGTGACTGAAGTGCTAATGCATTCTAGTATACACTGAAAGTGCCACAGCTCATGTCTAACAAGGGCTTTGAAAGAAAGTCTGTTTGGATGTTCCCACTTTTGTTATTCTCTCTCCTGCCTGCCCCCACATACACACACAAACACATGTTCTCTCTCTCTCTCTCTCTCTCACACACACACACACTCACATTCACACTCACAAAGTATTCCTGGGCACATAGCTAAGTTACATGTATTAACACTACCAGTAAGGTAGTGAGTACGGTCAAATGGCTGAGCTCTGAGTAACGGAAAGCGACAGAAGTTATGACCCACAACAACCTGCTCCACAATTCTACATGTTCTCTTTTATTCTCTCTGCATGAAACAGAAGGCCTAGGAGAGGGCTCTAAAACCTGACCCTTGCTGAATATCCACACTGAACTATGAGTGAGCAAAAAAGAGAAATTATAATGTCAAATTTCTGAGAATGTAGGACTCATTGCAGTGCAGTTAGACCCCCTTGACTTTCTTTTCTTTCTTTGTTCCTTCTTTCCTTTCCCCTTCCTTCTACCTTTTTAGACAGGAACCTATCTACTGAAAAAGATAGGAAAAAAAAATCATCTTCTAATACTGTTTTGTTATCATTAATTCAATTACCTTGATTAAGCTAATTAACTTTGTTGGGCTTAATATTCCCAATCATTAACCCAAGGATACATACCGAAGCATTTCATAAAGTTGTAACCA
The DNA here is from genome assembly GCA_963574885.1 of Lepilemur ruficaudatus. Classification (NCBI taxonomy): domain Eukaryota; kingdom Metazoa; phylum Chordata; class Mammalia; order Primates; family Lepilemuridae; genus Lepilemur; species Lepilemur ruficaudatus. Next base: position 22,718 of record CAUYRT010041175.1, read on the forward strand.
CAGAACTTTATACAGGTCAACTCCTCCATCTCTAGGCCTTTGTGTAGAATATGTCCCTCCAAATGCTGTATGAGAATCTTTATTGCTTTTAAAGGAGCTTATGGTAAAAGATTCTACACCCTTATTTCAAAGTCTAATCCAGCATTTACAATATTGTTCTTGGTGAAACATACCTGTAAAGAAGTCTACCTACTCTATAACTGTAACTGTCATTTCAACACATTCTCCTTTGTCTTACTTTTGAAAGAGCAGAGAAGTTCTTCCTACCAGTGAGAACACTAAGTTTTCCCCAATCATTTCCTCTCTAGGCTAAACTAAATCACACCAGCCTTTTAATCTTTCCTCACAAATGAGTTTCAAAACTTCAAACAGCCCCAACTTTATATATCTCTCTTTCATAAGCTATGGTCACATAATTGATCTATTTGGTAGAAAAGTAAACCGAAGCAGAAAAGAAATCCATTAAACCAGCTGTTTGCAGAGACAAAACTACCTTTGAATGAGTGCTCCTTTTTTCACAAGTTTTTATAGCCTTAAAGAACAGAATCTGGAACAGAGTACTCAGGAAAATTGTAATGAATAAGGTTAAGGGTATAATTATTTTATGGACTTAAAGTGTTAGATGTCTATGCATATTTTACAGTGCAATTCGTTTGGATTAAATTTAGTTGTAATAACAGTTACTTTCAATTCAGCTAGGCATGTTCCCCATTAGTTTCTTTCAATTAAATGTGGGCCAGAACTGGATATGACTTACCCTAATCTCTCTTTGTAATTCCACGAGTGGCAAGACCTCAGCACACCTATTTATTTGGAAAACTAGGAGCAAAGTGAGCCGGTGTGGAATATTGTACTGTTGAAAATTTTAGATGATTTAATTAAGTTAGCCTTATAGGCCCTAAAAATATCTTAATGATCTTAAGATGATAGGAATGGAGCAGGGGACCCAACCAACAGCCGTTTGCCAAAAAGGAAGGAAAATCTGACTTGAATACAAGACCTCTAGAAGAAGGAGTGCTTTCTTTCCATTGTAATCTTCTCTGTAGTGTGCATCCTCTCATTATATCACACACACCGGTTAGTTCTTGCATGACTATAAATAGCAGGATGAGAATGTTTGCCCTCAAATCAGGTATCACAACCTGTTTAAAGGGTGTAGCTCTCAAAGGCTCACTCTCCCTTGCCTATGACTGTCCCAGATTTATATTGTTTGCTATCCTGTTCCTCTTTCCACCTGTCTTAGTGGACATTATGGACCTAGCACCAGACATGGCTATCTGTCCCTATTATCTTCTTGTGTAGAACTTCCTGAATGAACTTCCCTTTAGTTTTTTTTTTTAAACTTCTCCTTCTCCTCACTGACTCTCTCTCCCCCTTACTCTTGGCCTTGACTAGTTATCTTCCTAAATCTATGCCATTTAACAGACACTCCATTTAGATTTCCAGTCTTGGCCATTCTTTCTCTACCCTGAATCACTGTTGCTATGCCTAGTGTGGCACTAGACATAGTATTATTTTAATTGCAGGTGTATAAAGGTACAAAGTCTTTCCTCGGGACACAAATCTGCAAAACAAAATGTTTATGTGATTCTCTGTAAATTTCCTAATTGAGGTGATAATATCAAAATACACAATTGCATATTCAATAACCAATTATACCCTTTGATTTTGATATTTAGCCAAATTCATAAATCATCTGAAAGTTCCTACTTCCAGGGTAGCAAATTCTTGCCATCTTTGGTGGAGTTTGTAATTAAATATAATAACATGGGGGGAGTTGAGCCATTATCATGGCATGCTTGGCATCAGTATATTAAAGGTTCCCTGTCTTTCGGACCTACCTTTCCTTTACCCAAGGAGGCCACAATCAATTTAAAAACATAATACATATTGTGTGTTTGCAATGTGAAGAGAATGATTACTGTAAATTATAATAATTGAAGACTTTTAGTATAAAAATACATTCAGTTCAGAAAATTTCCTCTTACACATTATAATTATTTTAATTATTTCTTCTCTTTTCTGGCAATTTTCCTGTAGAAAATTTCTCATTGTGTTGTTTTAATTGATATAACTCAATTAAGCCACAGAATTTTTAAATTATTCAAAATCGCAGTAATTTTTGTATTGTGTGATTTGAAAAAACATTCTTTTCTTTTAAAGACTTCAGTTTGAAGAAATATTTTGCACCAGATACTTACTTCTGAGCTGTGTGTTTCTTGGATGACTGTATCTACATGGTGGAAGTTTATTGCATTTCACAATAGCAAAATCTCCCATTGAGGAACACTCAAACTACTAGCGAAAGGAGAGTCAGTCTGAGAACTGGGAAGCCAAAGAGGTAAGAATCACAGTTGGAGACAACTGGATGTTAAATATGGAATTTTATCAAATAAATATGGAATTTATCGAATAAAAAAAGCAAAAAAAGCAGTGCTCCCAACTTGTTATTATCCTGTTATCCTGGGTAGAAATATTTAGATGACCTGCTTGTAAGGATCATAGGTTGCAAAGGAAGAGGCTGCCTAATGAGATTCCCTTCATCTTTATATTTGTATATTAATGCTCAACTTACAAAGAACTTCCACCCCCTTTATTTCATTCAGTTTCATGACCCCATGATTGAAGCTAGGATAGTAATATTTTCCCTTTTTCACATATGAGGGAAACTGAAGCCTTCAAAAAAATTCCTGATCTTTCCTAATATTATTCTCTCATTAGGAGACAATCCAAGACACAGATAATAAGAAAGAGCTGGCATTTATCTATGTCTTCTGACTCCTGGGCTTGGGTCCTTCCACTGCATCCTTCTGTGGCTCTAATTTTGAGATACATAAAATTGTGAGTGGCAGTTTAGAAATCACAGGGATGATCACATCTGCCCAACACTAATGAAAAACTAGATTTGGTTATCTTAAAATGAAGAATGTTTGTAAAATCTCCTTTATTAAAACCTTGATAACATATGCACTGGAAACTACAATCCTTGTTTCCTGTCAGGAGGAAACCTAAGGAAGCTCTCCAAACAGGAGATGTGGCAAAAGTGCTATTTTATTGATTGTGCCATTATTGAGTAATATGGTGGCCTCACTCACAAGGATGTAGTGCACAGCCTAAGAGGAACACTTCTTGTTACAGAAATTTAACTTAAGGGCTGCTGCTTATCTCATCTGCCCGACTTTTTGTCAACTGCCATTTGGGACCACCACACCTAAATAACCATCTCTAAAAATACATTCTTTTTTTTTTTTTAAACTTAGTATTTTGTACAGGTAACAGAAAGACTGGGATGCACAAATGATTACTATGGGCTAAGAATTCTAGTAAAAATGTAAATGTTATTTGAGTCTATAACAAACCACAGGTAACATGTATATGGTGACAGCAAAAAGTATTTAATCCATTCTCCCCAGAAATTATGAGGACTTTTAAACAAATGTGATTAATAGAAGTATTTCTCATCAAGACCAGAATGAATATTATGCTTTTATTTTTGATCATTGATCTATTTTCTGCCTGCTGCAGTCCTACATTGATACATTAGAAGGCCATTTCCTTGTATCAAGGCCTTTAACATAAATTGCAGAGAATCTTGCAATTCTTTGTCTCTAAGTCTACAGTTGTTTGAAAATAGAGTCTTAGCCATATTTCTGAGGTGGCTTTAATTTCCTTCAATATGTTGTACAAATCACCCACCATTAGCAGTTGAGTACTCGGGAACTCTCCAGTCCATGGCCCTGCAGCTTTCTGTCTCTCTATACACTCTCTTTGCTTGGAGCTCCTTTAGCTCTGAAAAATACTGGCTGCAGCCCTCTGTAAACTGCTGTTTCTCCAATCTGTCTGCTATTTTTTAATAAGCTGCTTCATGCTTTTATGGTAATGGGAAGAATTTTCCTAGCTATTAATAGCTAAGAAATTATTATTAATATTAATTAATAGTTCCTAGCTATTTTCACAGTAGTAACTTTCAGATTAGTCTGGAATAAAAAAAGCCAGTCTGCCCCATTGCAGATACTCCATACCAATGTGTTTAAAATTGTGGTTAGGGACCTATGGGCCTGAAATCTGCATGGAATATACGTCTATGACTGAAACTTTTGTTTCTAAGTAGTGTTCTGGGTTTTGATAAAAAACATATTTCTTATTTTGGATTGTGATAAAAATGACTTTGAAAGTTACTCTTTTATGCTATTTAATGTATAGTATTAAGTATTTAACTGTTTGTAAATATTTGAGATTTTACTCTTAAACTTTTCATGGGATCACTGCTAGGTATGTCTATCATGAAGTGAAGAGTTAAAGTAACTACATAGCATTGTGAAAAAATATTTTATTTAGTGTCACTGGTCAAGCATTTCTCAACATGGAACAGCCTGGTGTGTGAGAGTAACTCAGGCTTTTGAGCCATATGGCAGTTGGCTTCTAACCTCTTTCTACCACTGGCTTCAGCTGGAGGTCTTGGGTAAGTCACTTAATTTTTTTGAACCTCAATTCCCTCACCTGTAATAATGGGATAGTATTTGTTTCACATGGCTGTAAGGTGCTCAATAAATGGACACTATGATTCTAACAGTGAAGGCTGGTCTATCAGAAGTAAAAAAACAAGTATTAGAGCAGTTTTAGGCTAAAGTAAATGTTACTGGAGCAATAGATTTTAAAAATCTCAAATATTTAGAGAATTGAAATTGTTTAATCTGGAATTGAAGCAAAGAGGCAAGGTAATCTTCTCTATGACCTGAGAGTCAACTATAAAGAAGGAGCTGGTTGTTTTCTGCAGAGGTCAAAATAACAGAATCTGACAGTAAAAGAATCTAGTTAGGTATAATGTAAATTTTATTTTAAAATTTAAAAATGGCTATGCAATCCAGTGATTCCTTTACTCAATTTATACTAAAAAATCCATAAATACCATATGTTCATGCAAAAATTTGTAAATGAGTGTTCACAGCAGCATTATTCATCATAATCAAAAGGGGGAAACCACCCAAATGTCCTTCAATTAATGAATGGATAAACAAAATATGGTATATCCATACTATGGAACAATCTTCAGCCATAAAATGGAATGAATACCAACACACGCTACAATCTTTATGAAATGTGAAAACATTAAGCTAAGTGAAAGGAACCAGTCACAAAAGATCCATGCATTATACAATTCCATTTTATGAAGATACCCAGCAAAGGTAAATCTATAGACAGAAAATAGATTGGTTGTTCCTTAGGGCCTGGGGGAACAGGAGGAGGAGGGAGGATAGGGAAGTGATAGCAAGCGGGTACAGGCTTCTTTGTGAGGTGCTGAAAATGTTCTAAAATTGATTGAGGTGATGGTTGCCCAACTCTGTGAATAGATTATAAACCATTGAATTATACCCATTCGATTAGTGAATTCTGTGGTGTATGAATTATATCTTAATAAAGTTTTTACAAAAATAGTGACTAGACATTTACCAAAGCCATGAATCCTTAAGACTTTGCTGGGCCGTTGGCCTTTCTCGATAACACGGTGGCTTTGCGGTTGTTAAGGAGGAGAGACTACCGATTATGGATTGTTGTGTTTGTGGTTATTTCTTAGGTTTTTGCTGAACTTTGTCCTACTTTCGTTTTGAAGATCATTTTACTCTTGATCATACTTGTAGAATTTTCCTCCTTTTAGGGATTTTTATTATCCTGAATTGCCTCTCTCCATCCAGAACAGAAATACACAGTGCATCAAGTAACACGAAAGTTGGTTGGTAATGTGTAATACCAAATGCCTACAAAGGTGTGCAGCACATGGGAGACACATTTTTACTACAGGACAGATAAAAATGAGATAAATGTCCCATTTTTGCTTATTGCTGTCTTTTTCCACATCTATAATTAATGATCAACAACCAACTGTTAAATATCCTGAATACAACTAACTTTCCTACAGAAATGACCTGTCAGAATGAGAAAAACACAAGTCCAGTTGGCAATACATAAGAATTGTTCAATTCTGAAGTAATGACAATTTTGGCAGTAAAGCAGTATACACTGTGATAAAGCCTCTGATTTTAGTTTATGTTTATCTAAAGTTAGAACTATGTAAGAGGCGAAATGAAATGTTCTACCACAAACTGACGCATAGTTTGGTGACACACAACAAAAAATGTTTAATTTGGGGGTAATCTTACGACATGTGGGAAAAAACACCCACAAAAATCACAGCTTTCTCCAACACATGCATCATGAGAAATTGCCTGTCCTTTGCCACCTATGCAATGTGAAGTCTAATCTATAACAGAGCTTATAATGGGCTCTTATATAGAATGGGCAGATGGAGATTTTGATAATATCATTGGAAACCAACAACACAACTGTGATCTGTTTTTGGATTTAACTTCATAAAGTAGAATCTCATTATTTTTCACTTCTTTGATTATTTTATCTTCTATTTATGATGAGTTATACTGTGGACTCTCAGTCACACAAAGCATAATAAAAAAGAATAAAACCCTATTCCTCATAAAATATTACTAGCTGTAGTAATTTCCAAATTGGAGGGAACTGCATATTTTGCAGTGAATAGCAGATACTGACAGCAAATGCAGAGAGAGGCAGCTTAGTGTAACAGCAAGAATTGTGAATAGAGGAGCCCTAATTCTACCTGATGTTGGCTCACCTTGAGTAAGTCACCACTCTCTGAGCCTCATTCTAATCATTTATAGAGAAAAACGTTTGGACCGGATGACTTCTATTTATATAAGATGTAAAAAAAAAAAATCTCTGGCAGTCTATGATTCACTGAATAGTCTAAACAAAGAGAATAGAATTTATGTCCTTTTCTACCACATTTTAATTAACCCACCTTTATAAAAGAGTTTATCTGCTAAGAGCCTTAAGCAATTGTAATTTTAAGCCAACAAAAATGAAATAATTGAAGCCATTTCAGCTATTGTTGCAAAGAGGCCAATTATATACGTAATAAACACCTAGGTCTAATCAAGGAAATCCTATTCCACAAGACACTAATATTAGACACACCACCTGAGAATGAGATAGAGAAAGACAGTTTACTCTAGCTCTTCAGGGTAGATTAAGTTAATTATACATGAATCTGTATTTGAGTCTATAATAGAAATATTTCCCAAATATTGCTTTTGGGGTTTTTCTCTTGGTAGAATTTTCTCTTTTCATTTCATGAATACTCTCCTACAGTGACAAAACCTAAATTTTGCATAACACCTAATATCTGAGGCAATTCACATTACATCTTTTTTACCACTCACAATGGCTGTGTCTCCCTGATTTTGATGAATTAATTATTTAGAAAGGTTCCTAGTGATATTAACACAAATACATTCTATAATACATAGTATATACATATAAATGCATATATTATAGACTATGTACATGTGCAGATATTTTATACATGTATAGTACCATGTAAAATCAGATTTGAGGGTTTGAAGATAAAGGGGACTTATACTTTCTGATTGATCTGGTCATCTATTTTAGTCTTGTTTCAATTTTCCAATAATAGAATAAATGTAGTTCCATCTGTCAGTCTGGATTCAAATATCTGTTAGAATTCTTTACATCAACAAATATGTGTGAGGTCCATACTAGGTTCCAGAAACATAAAGATTAACTAAATACCAAGGCTGTCCTCAGATTGGTGAGTGTCTGGTGAAGTGACTTTGCATTTCTTTAATTGGTCAAGGCAGCACTCAGTAAACCAGTCTGCCTTTGGTTTAACTCATATCCTGCCTTCTCACCACTACTTATTCCCTCATATAATAGCAAGAAATACAATGAGATTTAAGTGTTTGAAAATGTCTTGGGGTTGTTAACTAGTTTGGGGGAGGCAAGGCTATTCTTTATATTTAAAGATGGCATTATTGGAGTTTCATTTTTACATGTTTTTCCTACATGTTTTACACGTGGTACAAATCTACATTTATCTCTACAAATCTATATCTACAAAACGGCTGCCTAGATTTGGAATCAAATTTTTCTCCTGAATAAAACTATAGAACCCTAGAGCTTTAGCTTTAATAATACTTCATTCTAATGCATGTGCCAGGCAACATGTAGTAATGGCTTTGCAAACTGGAGCTAGATCAGGGGAGACAGGTGATGTGGCAAGACATGGAAATCCCAAAGCTCCCCCATTTTTCTAAGACAGAACCAGGCTCTCCTGAACATCAGTTGGCAGAACTATTTCATTCTGATTTTACACATTCTGTCCCTGAATGGCAGTTGCAGCAATGGAATATTAGAGAACTATTATTAGAAGGATATGAAAGGGTCCACTAAAATCTGACAATGGACACGCATTAGCAACCATAGTGGATGATACTCTGCAATAGAAGCTACTAAATCTAGAGTTTTACCCTGCCACCCACTAACGTGTGCCCTTGGACAAGTCACAAGTTCTTCAGTTCTCACTATTCTTGTCCTTAACGTGAGGGATTTGGATAAACTCTGAAGTGCTTTCCTGGACCAATTTGATATTTGCATAAGCTTTCATAGTTTGCAAACTATTACTACTTTTGCCATTTAATTCACACAGCTGTTTGTTATTTACGTAGTTCATATTTTACAAATAACCACACTGAGGCCTTCTCTAAGAAAACCCTATAATAAATATGCTATCTAAGATTCTTTTGGAATTATTCAACTGCTGGGGGCACTAATGTGATCATCTTAATGCATGTTTTACTATTTAGCATATTAAGGGTTTCCACACTATTTTGTTTATTTTTATATTACAGGGGAAAAAACTAAAGGGCAGTAAAATTAGGTGAACTTCAATAATAATAAAATTCTATTATTTATTGAAAATTTACCACGTGGCATATACTATACCAAGTATTTCAAACACATTACCTTTTATTTAATTATCCTTCAATGTGTAGTAATATTATCCCTGTTTCAAAGATGAGAACAATAAGACCTGAAATGTAAGTACATCTTCAAGTACTAGTAAGTGGTAGAACTGTGTTTGGAACTTAGATAACAATGATTCTGAAACTAGTATTCTCTGAACTATAGCACACTGTCTCTCTTTTTCAGTCCATTGAGCAAGTACATAAGAATGTGCCTGTATCTAGAGTCCAGTGTTAAAGTCAGCAGGCACAGTTATAAGGCACCAGACTTTAAGTGCTTCCTGTAACTGTATGGCTGGTGTACTCAGCAAATGACCTATCATTCTTTGAGTTTAGGCTGTTCTCATTCCATTTCCCTCAATAGATGCTCAAGGCATTGCCTTAAAGTCTAAATAAGATGAAAAAAATTCCCAAAATATCTATGCTCTTCTAGGCTAAAAGGAAGAAATTTAATTTCTCTCCTCAGGAGACCAAACTGCAAGTGCACAAACTAATTAACCATTACCTCCTGAAGAAGGAGACCAGGGAGTCCCGCACAATTATCTTTTCTAGGAAGGCTCCTAGGAGCTTTTCCTTTCTCTTAAAATACAGCAGTATTAGAAAGTAAGAAGATAAAGTTAGAAGACTTGAAAAGCTTAAATCCCTATGGAATGAATGAGAATAATCATTACATGTATACACTAACACCAAAAGAGGGAAAACTGCCCTCTTAATCTCTCTCACATGGGTGTTTGATATTTTAAAACACAGAAACAACTTCCATTTCCAAAGTACATAAGCTTATATTTTAATTCACACAAGTATTGAATTTTGTGCGAGTTACATTTTGGTGGGATTAATGTTGAAAATTATATTTCTATAGTGAATAATTTCATCTCTTCCTTTGTCCCTGTGATGAAGTCATCAATGAAAGACATCGGCCGTTGCTAGGGGTTTCCATGGTACTTTGCGTGTGGGACTCAGTGGTTTTCCAGTTAAGGATATTTATAAATTCCCTTTGTACATTTACATAGACACATGTGGATGAAGACACAGTATCAAAATATTCTCTGACAGTCTGAAGGCTTTGCTTACCTATAATCTAATAGGACCATCTCTGCTCTAATTGTGATTCATTCCAAGAATTCCAATACCAACATGGATGAATGAGACAGCACGTGGGTGGGTGGTCTAGAGCAGGTAACTGAAATGACTTACTTTTGCATATTTTTACACTATAACCCGCAGAGAACTTTACAACCAGTGCTTGCCCATAGCATTGACCTTCTTTCCAAGTCACCTCCTTCATGACTGCTCTGGTCCCTGTAACATGGCACTTCCCCTGCATCCCAACATGCTGCAACATGTACATGCTCAATTGCCAGCTCCACATTTGCTGTCCTGTCAAGCAGTCAGGTGGAAAACCTCTCACCCTGGAGGTCTACCCACTTGGAAGTAAATTCTTGGCTCCTTCATGATAGACACTCTGTTCCAAGTAATGTAGGGATCAGTTTAAGCTGATAGTTTAACACAGTTCAGCGCAAGCAGCTGCCTGCACCTTTGTCAATTACCCAAGTTCTTATACATGTTTGTAACGCAATGCTCTGAAGCTGTAAGTAAGTGGCCACTTAATTTTAGAAAGTTTATAAAAACATTTTGGAAAAATTTTTCTTGATATGAAAGACAAATTTGGTTCTATAATACACATCAAATCACAGTTTAGTCATGCCACATAACGGAAAATATATGCATTACTTTACCATATGGCAATACTATTTTAGTCAATCCACTGATCCAGAATATTATTTGTTCATTTTTAATAATGATACCACCATGACTTTAAAAGAAATTTATGGAAACATATACCCAGTGAAAGCAAATAATCCATCATTTACTGAGCACTATATGGGAAGGACATGCTATACCTCAAGCTTAATGTCACAGAAGTAGGAAGTAGCAAAGTCTGTGACCTTGACATCTACCCTATATAGCCTCCCTCTGCTAAACTACATCCACCTGAGATAACCACCATTAGCACGTTGCATTCTGTTCTTCCAGTCTTCTTGTTGCATGGTGCACCTGTAGTTAAATGGCTATATTTTTGTGAGCCAGGTACATAATATAAGAGTTCACTTTCACCTTATAAGTGTATAGATATGGCCAAGGCAAAATAAGTATAGAATTTGTAAATATCTAGGCTTCTGCTTTTTTGTTTGTTTGTAATTCTATCTTTTGGGTGATTCATCCATTCTCAGGGTTTCAGCCCATCTTCTCCTGGTAACTCCCCAATTCGTATCTCTGACACTTTCCTCCTCACCTTCACTCTACTTCAGTTTTTCTCAATTACTTCAAATCCATCATTCCTGAAAGCTCCGTTGCCAAACTGGCTCCTCTCCCCCGAGCTCACCGCTGTTGGACCACACCACCCAGCCTCCGAGCTGCAGCTCCTGCTGTTGCCCTCCATCCTCGTCTTCCTCACCAGTATCAACTCATGCTGCTGGAGTTTCATTTTGGATGCTTCTTTATGTCTATTTCTTCTTTTCTACTATGTTAATTGACCTCTACAATTTTATTTCTGATGAATTTTTACTTTCACAAGCACACATTATTCAATATTCTTTTGAGCACACAACTCAATATTCTTTTTTAAAAAAAATTTAAATATATCTCCAAAGCTGAAATAATTTGGCTACTAACCAAATTCCGCTTTCCTTGTTCCATTCCTGTAACCACTGTTAGGAGTCTATGAATATATTTTCAGACTTTCAAAAATTATTTATAGCATACAAACTTTTCACTCCACAAAACAGATGGACTTGTGTGCATGTGTGTGTGTGTGTGTGTGTGTGTGTAAGAGAGAGAGAGAGAGAGAGAATGAATCCATGCATGCATTTAGTATAAATGATATTATTTTATACATGTACATCTGCAACTTGCTTTTTCCAGTTAATAATATCTTTGGATATGTCCATACTGATAACATGCAGAAATTGATCTTGGTCATTCTTTTTAACTGTTGGATAATATATTATGCAAACACAGTACATTTTACCTGACTTTTCTTTATTTATATGTATTTAAGTTGTTTGCTATTTTTTCTGTTAAGAATAATGCTAGATATAATACCTTTTGCACAGCTATCTTTGTACCTGAGTGTTTAGATATCTAAGAGAGAAAATGCTAGGTTGTATGGTATGAACATTTTCATTTTTCACATTCTCTCCAAAGAGATTATGCTAATTATTCATTATCTGTATCATATTGACTGTTTTACTATACCTTAATTTGCACCCCCAATATACACTTTTGTCAGTTTAATCGGTAAAATTATATTCCACTGTACCATTGTAGTTTCTTGCATTTACTTTATTGAGCATGACAGTGACTGTCTTTTCTTTCTTTCTTTCTTTTTTGTTTCTTTTGCTATGTATTCCCTGTTCTGATCCTTTGCAGTGCAGTGTATATAAGTTAAGAAAATTATCCCCTTGCCTGTAATATTTGTTGCAAATGTATTTTTCAGGGTAAGGTTAACCATGCCCTTTCACTCTAGTGTTTTAAATTGCCTAGAGTCAGAAACCAGGGTGGAAGCAATGGCCAAGATTGAGACCATTAAATTGATGGCTGAGGAATGAAGAACAAAAGGCCTTTTTCTGTGAGACAGAAATTCACTGAAAGGGTTCCATCCTCCAAAGCCATGACTCTGCAACATTTCTGGCTTTGATAACTAGCCTGTAGAATTCAGTGAATGGAAAGAGATTGAAAGACCATTAAGCAATTGAGAGAACTGTAATTGCAGAAAATCACCAGGTCTGTTAAACAAGATGGGTTTGCCATTTCATACCCAGTGAAATTTCCACATCCCCAAACCTGCACCAACAGAAAGTGGGCTGATAAAGATATGCAGCACCTCCCTACTATTCCCAGGAACACCTTCCATAGTGCTTGTTTCATAGATGGAGGGCAATGGAAAAAAGAGATCCTCTTAAATGAAGGGGCAGCAAGGTTTACTGGCCATGGAACTCACTTCACTGCTGGGGCAGGGAGTCCTCAGTGATCACATTGGCCTCAAAGTTTTAAATACTGTCTATACACCGAGAGCTCCCCAGCTGATATCCCTAGCTCAGACCTCCATCCTGAATGCTAGATGCATGTCTTCAACTGCACAGTTGACATCTCCACTGGGTGTGCCTGATCTTTCCCCTCCAACTTGCATTTCCCGTAGACTTCCCCATCTCAGGTAATGGCAACATTTCTGGCTCAGGCCAGAATCTCACCACTAAAATTAGTTCCTTTCTTTCTCTTAAACCTTACATTTTACCCACTGTCAAATTCAACTGACTTTACATTCAAAATTATATTCAGAATCTGGCCACCTCTCCTACTTCCCCTGCTTTCACTCTGGTAAAAGCAGTCATCTGTCCTTTGGTCATGGAAGCAGCTGCCATTGGAGGCTATGCCTTGACCTTGTCCCTCTCTACTCACTCTCAACACAGCAGCTATAATGAGCCTGATACAACATGGTCAGATCAAATCACACCTCTGCTCTACATCCTCTGATGTCTCTGTAAGAGATAAAGGGGTTAAGTGGTCTACCAGGCTCCCTCACTGTCAGGCTAGCCTCATTGTCTACTATTCTTCATTCCTCCCTCACTTTGCTTTAGCCATACTACCTCCTTGCTTGATGTGCCCCAAATAAGGGCTTTTGCAAGCAAGTCTTTCCCCAAATATCATCTTAGTGAGACTTTCTCAGCCACTCTGTCTAAAATTTTCACCTTCTTACACATACAATCTATCAACTTCCTAATTTTCCACCATACTTAGCAACATCAAACTTACTTATTCTACTTATTTAACTTTTTTATAATTTGGGCCCCCCCATAAAAATGTAAGCTCCAAGGAGGCAAGGATTTTTGTCTGTTTTCTTCATTGCCATAAATTCAGTGCCCATTGTAGTGCCTGGCACATAAGGAACTCAATACATTGTATGACTGCCTGAACAAATGGATGAATAAATGAATGAATGTCTACCAGGTTATGGCATCTAGGATAGATACCATTTTCTGTTGTTTTACATCCTTTCTTTTTCTAAATGTGTGTTTTAATTGCAGTTGTCCTGAAACATAAGCATTAAGCCATGGAATTTGTGGATGGAACCTTATTTTGGCATTAGCCTTTTAGACATTAACATTTTAATTTTGCATATATTTCTTAAAATAATCTTTGAGCCATTTGGGTCATGTGGATTTTTAAAGTAGTTTAGTGTTAGGAAATTTATAAAATTGCATTCAATTTTGGCCACTAATATTGATAAGTTAACTTAGATGGTCTAGAACTGTGGTTCTTAATATTTATGGTCATGAATTCCTTTGAGATTATTGAACATTTTTACATATACTTCCATGTTATTTGAAAACAGGATGTAAGGTGGTTAGCAGATGTAAATGCAATACAAGAGAAATTTTTAAATAATCAAATTAGGCAATGGAAACTGGGAGGATATAAAGATGGGAGCAAATGATCAAGTTAAGGACAGGGTTAACGTACAGAATGTACGCCTGAAAGCCTTCTAGAATCATTGGAGATGAACCCAATTTTTCTTGCTAAGCTTCTTATTATTCAGGGCATTATTACTTTCAACACTAATGAAATAAGAATAATAAAAATTCTCTCTTTTGTGCCATTAGAAAACTGCCAGTGTTTTATTATATCTATCATAAAAATATAAAGTATGTTACAGTGATTTTTTCCCAAAATAATATATAATTTCAATGAAGCCTACTAAAAATCCCCCAAAATAGTACTAGTGTCAGGATAGGAAGATGGATGAATGGATAAATAAAATTTCAGAAAGAGATTGAGTTATATTGAAAGTATGTTAAAATTGGGATGTTAAATTGTGGGCAAAGTGTAGGTAAGTTAAAAAATAGTATTAGAATAAGTGGAGAGTTATTTCAAAGAACAAAAATTTTTCAATTCCTACCTTACACCTTGTAAGAAAATAAATTTTAGCCAGGTTAATTTTTAAAGTAAAAATAAAATCATAAAATGTGCATAATAAATGTGAACATTTATTAAAATACAGGGTAGAGAAGACTCTCCTAAGCATAATACTGAATGCAAAAATCTTGAAAGAAAAGACTAATAGTCAAAATCACTTAAAGATTTCAAACTTCTATATGTCAAAAACAAAAAAAATAGAAAATAAAAATATCTAACATATTTAGAAAATAGTTATATGTATATGTATAAATGGAAACATATAAATAGACATATAAATGGAGAGATCTTAAAAATTAATAATAAAAGTTACAATAGCATAATAGAAAAAAACACAAGCAAATGGTATAAAGAAATAATTCTTCCCAAAAGAAATTTAAATGTCAATAAACACATGGAAAAAAATATTCAACTATCTTAGTAATCAAATAAAGGCAAAGTAAAATGTTGAGATGCCACTGAATCTGATAAAGATAAAAATAATAATAACCATTGTTGGTATGGGTGTGTGAAACTGGCACCCTTATATGCCATTGTGAGGAATGTAAATTAGCTCAGAATTTTGAGAAAGCTATTTGGAATCTATAATAGTATCTTTTTTTCTCTTTTGCTTAATTAACAAAAGAGTTTAATTTGTTTAGCAAAAGGCAAGAAATATACATCACAATGTTATCAGTGGCAATTACGGGTTTTTGAGATTGCAGGTGATTTAAATTAGTTTCTATTTGTGTGCGCATATGTTTTGAGTAGAAGTTCTAGTTGGAAATAAGAGGAATACATCTCTGTGCATAGTCCTGAGATGGCTATTTTCAGAAGCACAGTGGGTTTCTTGAACACATTTAATACATGGCAGCCAGAAGAGCAAAGCATATTTAAAGAGGTGCCATGACTTCATCAGGATCAGTGAGCAAATTCTCATCAGTGCCAGTCAATTTCCAGTCTTCAAATATTTAACAGTGCACTCAGCTTCCATCTAATGAGCCTTTGTGATACAATATGGCAGCGATTGCTCTGACTCCACAATCTATGGGGTCTGAATTCTGTTTCCAAAGGACAGTAAAGTAGTTAGTTAAGATTCCCTTTTCAGTTATACCCACAAGGTTGTAGAATTTTTTTCTGAGATAACATAAATACATTGAAGTACTAGACTGAAGAATTTGCAAATAGAATAATTAGTGGTGAGCAATCCAATACCAGTTACAAAAATTCAGGCTTAAGGTTTGATCACATCATTCAAATAGTCTTGTGAAGAAAATATAAATTTAGTATTCCATGAGAACAGACTTTATATCCCACAGCTTTTGAAGTAAAGAAAATTTTGCTATAATTAAGAAAAAGTCAATACTCTAAAGAAAATGTTTTAGATTCTTGAAACACCATAGAAGGTTCCGTTTCCTAGTGTTCTATGCTGGGTCCGATAAACAATTAAGAGGCTGCATTTGGTAGATTTAAGAATTTAGGTCTGGAGCTACTATACTTAGTATGACTTCCTCTGTGCCTCAGTTATCTGACTCATAAAATAAGGAAAATAATAACAATTTCATATGAATTGTACAAGGACTAAATAATTTAATGAGTATATTTAATATGTGGCAGCTAAGAAGAACAAGCCATGTTTACAAAGGTGCTGACAAATAGTGTTTGCTAAATCATCAATAAAATGAAATATGAATCTGACAAATAAATTATAAATAAAAATACATCGAATAACATTTCCCAGGCATTACAAGGTTCCTACACATGTAGTAAAATATTTTAAAGAAAAATAACCTGCTTAAAAACATAACTGGCACAGCACAGGACATAAGCACATAACGAGGATCGATTAAGTAATAATAAATAATAATTGAGCAATTGGAGTTTAGACACAAGAGTAGTAATTAAGACTTCTTAGAATGGAGGGGTTGAAATAAGCTCTAGAAATAGGAATAAGATCTAATTTGCCTGAAAGAAGGGAGGAGTACAAGATGTTTAGTTGAAACTTGTAGCTGGAGCAAACCACATTTTATCATCTAACTTCAGTTTATTATTTATTTTTCTGACTCTTCTTTCTCCTCCCCTGTAAGAACCTGTTTGCAATTTGTTTTTGTTATTGTTTTCAGTTTTAGTTTCCTTTGAATAAGCAGATGCTTGTGTTCTCCTCCTTAAAAAGAAAACTTATGAAGATTTCAAACGCACACAAGTAGAAAAATAGTACAATAAAACACCATGTTCCTTAACTCACCTTAAAATTGGTTATCAATATTCTGACAGTCTTGTTCCATGTGACATATTGATTAGCATATAACTTCAGACACTAAGCTCTTTGTTATAACTAACTTTAAATGTGCAATGAAAGGCATCTATGAAAATATGACTTTTTTCGTTATTGGGCAGAATTGACCCCAAAGGGGCCTCCTGGACTTTGCTCATTGCTGCTTCCTGGAATAAGGGGGATTAAAGGATTTTGCTCAAAACAAAGAGTCTCTCATAAATTGAATAACTCTTTTTAGTAAACTTTTACAAAATCAAAGTATTATAAAAACACAGAAAAATGTACAACTCAAAGTACCTAGCTTCATCTATATTTATCAAGTCAATAAACTCATGTAACTACCAGTCACGTCAAGAAAAGGCACATTACCCAGATACTTCCCTTGTGCTGTCCTAGGTATTACTTCCTCCCGAAGTGTAACCACTATTTTGACCTCTCACCATAGTTTTGTCTGTTTTGGGTTCCATAAAAACAGATTGATATGGTATGCATCTTTTGTGCCTGCTTAACTTGTATAACACTATGTTTAAGACAAGCTTCTACGTTATTCTTATTGTTGTATATTCTTGCATATTATTTATTACAAATATTATTTGTAATATTCCAAAATTTATCTGCTCTATTATTGATGAATATTTCAATTGTTTCCAAATTTTAATATAAATAATGCTGTTAATGAACTTCTTACATCTGTCTTAAGGAGTGTGTATATATATATATATATATATATATCCCCCCAATAAATATCTCTATTTAAGGAGTAGAATTTTAGGGTCATATAGAATAGTAGACTTAGCAAAACAGATTTCCAAAGTGAATGCACAGATTTACCTCTCCATGATTGCTCAACTTGCTCCAAATTCTTAGATTTGTCATTTTCTTGAATTTTAACATTCCTGGAGGGTGTGTAGGTGTATCTCACTTTGACTTCATTTATAATTCCTCAATGGCCAATGAGGTAATGACTTTGAATATCTCCCTTTAGGTTTACTGACCATTTGGACAGCCTCTTTTGTGAAGTGCCTAGTCAAAATAATTGCCCAATTATTAAAGGATTTTTGAGGTTTTTTTGTTTAATGGATGTGTAGGACCTACTTATATATTTTGGACATGAATTTTCTGTCCACTCTCACTATGGGCTCTAAACTCCAGTTTCGGTTTGCTTAGAACCATGATAAGACCAAGAGCTCTTCTTAGTCTTTTAGTTTAGTGGAATACATGTTTGGTCTTCATCCCCTTTCCTGACACACAGCTCCTAAAACCCTTTGAATCTTAGGAGTGAAAAGAGTGTCTTTTACATGCTAATGAGATGACTGGTGGCTGGAGGTCCCTAGGTAGATTCAGGATGGGGGCTGATTACAGGATCAGAGGCAGGATTAGAGGTTTGGGACTTTCAGCCCCATTCCAAAACCTCCTTCCTGAGAAGAGAGGGGGCTAAAAGTTCAGCTGATCACCAGTAGTGAAGGACTTACTCAGTCGTGCCTACATAATGAAGTTTCCATAAAAATCCAAAAGGGGCTGGGCATGGTGGCTCACACCTGTAGTCCTAGCACTCTGGGAGGCCAAGGTGGGTGGATTCTTTGAGCTCAGGAGTTCACGACCAGCGTGAGCATTAGTGAGAACCCATCTCTACTAAAAAATAGAAAGAAATTAGCTGGACAACTAAAAATATATAGAAAAAATTAGCCGAGCATGGTGGCGCATGCCTGTAGACCCAGCTACTCAGGAGGCTGAGGCAGAAGGATTGCTTGAGTCCAGGAGTTTGAGGTTGCTGTGAGCTAGGCTGATGCCATGGCACTCTAGCCCGGGCAACAGAGTGAGACTCTGTCTCAGAAAAAACAAACAAAACAACAACAACAAAAAAAACCCCAAAAGGACAGGGTTCTAGGAGCTTCTCAATAGCTGAACATGTGGAGGTTCCTGGAAGGTGCGAGCCTGGAGAGGTGAGGTATGCTCCTCACCCCTTTCCACATGCCTTGCCCTGTGCATCTCTTCATCTGTATCCTTTATAATAAATTGATAGGTGTAAGAAAAGTGTTGCCCTGAGTTTTGTGAGTCTCTGTAGCAAATTAGTCAAACTGAGGAGGGGATCATGGGAACACTGATTTACAGCAGGTTGGTCAGAAGCACAGGTGAAACAGCCTGGGGCTTGTGACTCTCATGGGAAGTGGGGGGCAGGCTTGTGGGACTGAGCTTCAATCTGTGGGATTTGACACCATCTCTGGATAGACAGCATCAGAATTGAATTAGAGGACACCCAGTTGGTGTCTTGCTGCAGACCTGATTCCTTGCTTATTGGTGGGGAGAAATTCCCACACAGCTGGTGGCAGGAGTGGTGTATGACTGTGTCATATTAAGAGTAGAGAACAGAAACTATATCTCAGTAGAGCAGGAGAAAATGAGTTTGTTTTTTCCACAGACTCAGTTACTAGCATTTGCCTTAAAGGGAAAAGGGTTCATGTCTGTGTCTTTCCTTTTCCCAGGAAATTTCAGCCCCTTAACTCTGGCTTCACTGTTACTCTTATTCTAATTTTTATCTCCCTAACTTTAAGAGATTTCTGAAAGCTCCAGATCACTTCACCCTCTTTGGCCTCTCAGCCCCATGTCAATTAAGGAATGGCAAGTCTCTTGGGACAAAAAGGGGGGGAAATTGCCAGGTTCACGTGAATGTATTTCCCTTCTCTGTGGGATCTTAGTCCCCCAGTTCCTGGCTACCTTGGTTGCTCTCCAATGCCTTCAGGCTGTTGGCTATACTTGGTATATATTTTTGTAAAATTTTGCTATTATATATTTTTAAAGAGGAATGGTTAGTTTGATTTAAGCTATCCTGTCATGGCAGGAGCTGACTCTAGCTGTGGAACTTATAACCTTGGTTTCAATTCTAAAATTTAAGCAGAATTTTGTGAGTGTGAAAATATCTGTGGCGTGGAGGATCTATCATTTTTATCAGATTCTTAAAAACACTACAACATGAAAAAACTTAAGAATTACTGCTCTTGACATTTAAGGTGACCCATTAAGATCTCACAAATTATGTATGATCAATATCAAATACAATTTCTCAAGTATGCTGATATGAAATTTTAAGACATTCAGATATCTCAGATGGTGTTCCCACTATCTGGATAAATGCACACTAGTTTGAGGTATTGATAAATGCAGATAGATGTTGAAACTAAAGTAACTGATATGATGTTTGAAAATATAAACTGCTGCATTGTAAGTAACCTGGTAAAAAGACATTCTCTACGTCTTCTAACTTTCCAGAGAAGGGGCAAGTATTTGTTACTTTTTGGGTGGGGTGTCCTACTAAGAAACACCTTGAAAAGTAAGGTGGGTGAGGGAAAAAAAGAAAGGAGGGAGGGAGAGAGAATTAATTTCTTAAATTTCTTTAACATGTGAACATGAGCCTCTAATCATGAAAGTGACAGGTCACAGAATGTCTCCCATAATGCAGAGAAGATGCTCATTTTGCAACTACATTGTGAAACTTGAGTCCTGTGGTAGAAAGAGGAAATGACACAGGGCAATGAGAGAAAAGCTGGCCCCTTACCACCCAAAGGATAGTGGGGGAAAAAAGAAAAGCAAAGGAAGAAGACAACAACAGGGTGGTGGGATGTCAGATCCACGAGCCTTAACCTTGCTTCTCTGGGCTGAAGCTGCAGATGGGTTACAGAAGCCTAAGGCAGTGCTGAGAGCAGAGGCATTTTGTCCCCCTCCCTTGTGGGGCCTTGAGAAACACTGTCCTGTGGGGTTGACTCTCACTAACAGGAAGCTGCCCAATCAAGTCACTAGGGCGGAATGGGGTGGCAAAGCACAGAGTCCAGTCTGTCTCCGCATGGCTGTGACAGTGCCCATGCGGCAGGGAGGCTGAGCTGCCAGCCCCTGGTCTGCCTGGAGAATATGGCAGAGGCTCAACATGAATGTGTGACACAGCTGGCCAGGGATCATCCCTGGGACTTTGATCTAGACCTGGGAGTTTAAACCATGGGTTACACCAGCCTCTAAATTCAGCAGCACGTCCCTGCAAAATGCCCAGGGATGGAACTGGATGATTCACTTGTTTGTGGACTCCTGCCAGCACAGACCCAAGGATCGGTAGGGAGCTTGGAGGACACCTCCTGGTCAATATACTCCATCACCTAAGCCCTGTTCAATTGCCAAACATCATTTTGGGAAGGATCAAAATAAGAAAGGGAGAAAATGGCAAAACAAAATAATATTTCTTTTAAAAGAAACACTTAAGTCTAGAGAGACTAAATTATTGGCTTCAGGCTATGTTTGTACTAACTTTAGTATGTCTCTACTTTCTACTGCTTAGTGTGTGGAGGCTGGGAGAGAGATAAGAGCAGTTTTGGAGAATAGAGACACTACATTTTCTTGGCATATCTGAATATAGTGTGAGTAAATTTATGATGCCACTGCAGTATTAAGCACAAAGCCAGTTTCACAATGCTCATTACTATTGCTAAAACAACTGCATACCAAGTCTGGAAACCCATGACAGCATGACAGGAAACAACATTCCTTTTTCAGGACCATTTGAGGTTTTTTTTGTTTTTTTTTTTTTTTTGCTTCAGGGTGAGTTTGGAGAGAATGAAATCCCCATGTTGGCTAAAAGAAGAGGAATCCAGCCAGATTTCAAGATAATCAAACTGGTCAACCGGCTCTAAGACATTAACAGCTGGTGTTTTAATCACTAATGAGATAGTCAGTTTCTGTAATCTGGGAGATGGACCAAAACACATGGGCTTGGTTTTCCCTTTCATTGTAAATCAGTTCATTGGAAACAAGCTATCCTTCTATCTTAGTACTGTCACTCTGCAAGCCGCTGATAACCTGTAGCAGAGAAAGAGCATTGCACTATCACCATGACACATATGCACAGAAGACAGAGCATATCCAGTTAGACCGCTATTAACAAAACACAAACAGAATGCAGACCTAAAAAATTATTTCTGGGCACTCTAATTTTCAGGGCCATGTGACTCCCAACAGACAAATACATAAATAGGAAAGATAGCTACTTTCAGGAACTATTTGGATTGTGGCTCTTCAAATAATTTGCAAACCCTCTTAGGGTTTTTCAAAAGCCTCTGTATTCCTGAAATGAATGTTCTGATTTAATGGACATTATGTTGGTCTTGCAACACAGTTCTCTGTCATTACTTTGTTATTCATGATTTTCACTTGATATAATTGCACGTATGGCACAGGAGGCTTGTCAGGGCTGGAGTCAGAAAACACCTGTTCACAAGAACTGGGAGATCTAGTGATGCCTGGACTTATCTGTTTAAGAAATGTTTCAAAGCAATAGACACCCCAGCAGAGATACTTAATCTGTTTTAGTTGTATCCAAGGCAAGTATATTTATTTTCCAGTGGATCGAAAATTTCAGAGGAAGTAGAAGGAAATGATTATAGATTGTTGCCTAAATTAATAATACAGCAGTCATATGGAGAGGTATGATTCTAATGATTATCAGTAATTTATTTTAGCAATGCTAAGGCATAACACCTTTTAACATTTTGTATGTACCTCTACTACAGTACTTAATATGTATATTATATTGAAATTACTTATTTATGTAGTGGTTTCCATAGGTAAATGGGAGCATGCTTTGGACAGGCATAGTTTTTCAAATGTTATTATGATACTGGCACTCCGCAAATGCTGTCGAATGATACTGAATGATCCTTTACTCTGTAGGAAAGGAAAACCTTTAATATTAGTCAAATTGGAATACTGTCAAATAGTTTTAAAAGCTTCTTGGAAAGAAATGTTTTATGATAAATAGAACATACTATTCCTTATATTGAGCCTAGAATGGGGTAAATGCAGGAGAGTACAGTTTATAATAAGAGATTTAGAAGGTCATTCTGATTCTTCCGATTTTTTTTAATCTGATATATAATAGTAGAAACTGCAGTGAACATACATCAGTGTCTCTACATATCTACCTCTGCAGTCCCTTGAAGCCTCCTCCCTCTCATCACCCACCATTGCAAGGGTAGCAGCCTCCTAGGAAGATCCCCTTAACCTACTTTCCCCTGGGACTATTAGTGTATCCTCCAAACAGACCACACAGATTTCATGAACAAAACCTAATCTTTCCCTACCCCCACCTTGTTTGCTAGAAAATTTTTTGATCAGATGAAATGAAACTAATAGAATCGAAAAGCAGTGAAATATGCAAAAGCTTATTAATATATTGACATAGAGACAGGACCAACAAAAAGTGGTTTGCATTTCTACAGGGAGGTTGGGAGGGTAGGACACAGGGGCTTCTGTTTCATCATGAAGTTAGATTCAGTTCCTCACTGGGGCTAAAATGACTTTCTCCTTCAACATCCCAAGAGGGAGGATGGGAGTTTGGCCTTTGTTCCAAGAAAACGAAAGAACCACCAAGCAGTTAAGTGTCCAGTTAGACAAGAGAAGTCAGGGGAGAGAGACAGTGTTATATTAATGGACTGTCTGTGTTTTAATAATCAGGCTTTATTTTAGAGGAACTAAAGGAAAACATGTTGCTACAAGTATTTTTGTATCAATTTCATCATCTTAAAAGATTATAAATTTGAATGTCCTACTTAAGTAAAAGCACAGATATTTTAAAAGCTATTTTTCCCTGGACTCATTTGTGGCTTACCATAGGACCCCCTTGGCTGCAGACAATGCAAAATAGTGCTGAGGAACCTCATCAAAATATCATTATTTTATCCATTTCTGCGTCTCCCGATATTGTTAAGAGGATACAAGAATGATTGGTATTTAGGAAGCATTGACCTAATTTGTCACTTTCAACAGCTTAAGTTCAGCTAAAATTGAACTCTACCATTCATCAATCACTTACTGTCAATCACCTATGTAAAAGCTAAGAACCTGAAATAAAATATAAAAACAACAACAGCAACAATAACAACAACAAAAACTAGTCCCTGCCATGTAGGAATTGATTTTCAACAACTAATTGTGTAAAAGCTAGGGACTGGAAAGATAGAAATATTAATAAAACCTAATCCCTACCCTTTCTAAGAGTGGGAGAGACAAAAAACCAAAAAGCAACAATTATGGTAAAATAGGGTAAGTAGTATGATAAGCCCAAGATACCGTAGTATCAAGAGGAAATGGCTTACAATTCAAATTCCTTGTTTCCTCAGCTGTGCATCAAATGGCCCGTTACAGTAGCCTATGTAAAATGTTTTGTATTTTTGAGGACTTTAACCCAGCAGTTATCAACATTCATTGAGCATTAGCTCTCCCGAGGACATTTTGAAAACATTCTTATGTCCAGACTGCTCAGGCTAAAGAGAAATCTAGAGATTTCTAGATATTTAATTGTTTAATTGGGTAAAGACAGGGCATCAGAATTTAAAAGAAAGAAAAAATTCCCAACTGATTCTAATGTGCAATTAGGTCAAAGACCATTTCCTTCTCCAGGTTTTTCTGGTTATTATGCAAAATTTAAAGAGAAAATGGTAATAGTTGAGGGCAATAGTTGCTTTCTATAAAATTTCATATAAGGAGGGGAAAGGATTGAAAAGAGGGTACTGAAACCAAAATTGAGGTTATAAGGTTAAACAAATTCAGCATAGGACATATAACATTAACAGAGAAAGGCAAAGTCAAGCTGCAAACTAAATTCAGTCTCTGAAGGCTTATTAGTAGGCAAAGAAAGTCAATGAGCAATGTTAGAAATGATTTAAGCTCTGCCGTTGCCATTCTATCTGGGGGCAAGCTCTGTCAAAGACTATTTAGTGCTTCGCCCTATTACCGCACACTTATCACCATCTGTTCCTTTTGTATCTTCCTCTTTTTCTGCTGAAAGGCAGTGCTTCCCACTATATTATTAGGTTTCCTGTTATACACGCTCCGTTCTGTGGCTTGAATATCAGAACTTTGCAAGGAAAAAGCTGAATATTTGCCCTCTAAAAGTCCCCACAATTCTCAGGACCTGTTAACTTCCAGAGCATCGTTGACTTGGAACTTCTGGGATTCCCCTGAACCATGTTCAAATGAGCAAAACGATTATGATAAGGCTCAGGAGCGTAACTACATTCCCATCCAGGCTATTTTTGTTTCTTCACCTGTGTCAGGACACCTGTTATGATTTTAAGATAACCCTCATTACAACATCTGACTTCAGTTGCTATGTTCTCTGGTGAAAATACATTTATTACAGAAGCTGAAGATATCTGTATTTCATTTCCAAAGGTGAGTTTTTTCTTCTCTGGAAAATCTCAAGGAAAATTTAGTTTGAATATATTGATGCAATTAGGGAATATCCTGGCCTAGCACTTATCTAATCCTGACTACAGAGGCAGTTTAAAATTCAATTCCTCATTAGAGAAGCAGCGCTAATGGACACAACGTGGGTCTGGGGACCCACAAACTTAACACAACCTATTGCCACCACTGCATTTCGATTTGTCCTTGGATAGTCTTAGAACTTTTCACTAACAAGTTTTTGTATCTGTAATTGGGAAAGGTTTTCTCTTCTTCTTTTGAGATGATTTGGGCATGTCCCTCTTGCCAGGGAGCAGGTAATATGTGAATGGCTCCTTCCAGAACTCAATGCTGTGCTTTACAAGCATACAAGAGTGATTGCTCACATGCCAGTATAATGCTGAGCACTCATAAAAAGAAAAAACTAATAAAATTTATTCACTAACAATCCAGTTGTTTAAGGTTTATGATAGATAATAATAAACCCATGAATAGAATTATGTGAAGAGGGAAAAAATGATTGCTTTACTTATGCAGGATTTTTATATAATCATTTTCAAGGACAACTTGACAAGTTAAGTGTCTAACAGGGCTATAGGGACAGTTTGCGTGTGTGTGTGTGTGTGTGTGTGTTCACTAGAAGACATATTTCTTGACTTCTCTTAACATTTTTCAGTAAACTATCATGGGGAAGCTAAATTAATTTTATTAATACTATTTGAGAATATTCTTGAATGACGTCAACTTAGTATGCTGTTTGATATTTCTTCCAAAACATTGCATGACCTATAGGAAATTTATTTCAATGTTTATCATCCCTGAAGCCATATTCCATATCAAAAAGATGCCCCTAGGTTATATACAAATCAGAAATATGATTGAGTTTAAAGAGGTATAGTGAGTCAGAATAAGAAACAGTCATTATGAAAGACAGCATACAGCACAGATTATGTGATCAATTGAAGCATCTGAATTGAATAATTGAAAGAAATGCCTTATTGTTCCACCATTCCTACACATATCTGCTACTTTATCCAGATGCTCACCATCAAAATAGAAATAAGGTGTTTGCTTTTAATTGATCTATATGCCATTATTAATCTAGTCCCATCTTTCTATTTTATTAAATGAGTATCTCTGGACACAAAAAAGGAATTTTTTTCAATGTAATTGCTAGCATTAGTATTAGAATTCCAGTCACTTGGTTTCAGTTTAATTGCCTTCCTGTCATACAAGTCCTTCCATGTACCAGGCATTTCTTAAATATTGTGGTGCAGTGAGTAGAGCACAGAGGTGGTGGAACTATCATGCATCACAGTAAGACAGAGAAGGAGAGATTTCACAATAGCCCCTTGAGGTTATTAAGATTTCATATTCAGTTATACAAAAAAGCCATCAGTTTCACTAACTGTTTATATGACAAAGTAGTTGCCTGTTCAAGAAAAAAGCGCTTAGCGTATGGGAAGAGGAGAAAGAAAAGAAATAGGGGATAATGACATTATGAAAGTCCTTGAGTGCATTAAGCCTGGTGCTCCTGGGGACCTGGGATAATGGTATGTGGGAGAACACAGGGGGAGGATTTTTTTTTCTTTGTTCTCTCCAGCACTTTCTCCTTACACGCTTTGAAATATGGAGTTTAAGGGTAGGTGCCATCATACAAAGGTGGCAAAGATGGCATGGCACTAATTTCCTTTATCCCTCCTTCCCTAATAGACAGTGAATAGGCAGACTTGGAGCAAATGGATTTACAACAATGGGGACCAAACACCTTTAGAAAGGGAGAAGGTAAATAAAGCTGGGACAAATGGTCAATTGCCAACAAACACTGCTCCTAAATAAGCAATGCCCTTTCTCTAATCATTCATTATTCCACAGATATAGTGACTGTGCACGTCACTGTGATTGGATCTGAAACCCTTTGGTAAGGCCTCTGCCCTAAATTTTATCAAATATTACTCAGAGAACTGAAAAAAAAGGTTACTTTTCCAGTAAACCACTAAACCTATCCTTCCTAAAAAATTCTCCTTAGCCTGTGCCTTTTCAGTGTATAATTGAGATCAGCAATTATCTAGTTAAGGCAATAGGAACAGTCTAATTAAAGTTTCAAGGTGCACTGTTTTAATTGTAGAGACATATTTCTCTCTATATAATATTTATGTGATCAGAAAATCTTTAATAGAGTAAATTTTGGCATACTCATTTTTAAAGTAATAGAAAAGCATGTTTATAACAGGGATCTGCAATGAATCATTTTGAAAAGGAAAGGATTTCACTGAAATGTAAATAAAATCCTTAATTTAATGTTTAAATGAAGAGGCCTATGGACCACTTGCAAAATCACCTGGAATTAAAACCAGATTCCTGGGCCCCATCAAAACTTATTAAATTGGAAGTTTCAGAACCATAGTCCTAACATATTTTATTGTGTACTCCATGTATGGATTTTTATTTATGAGCTTTATTAAAAGTGTAGGATTATTTAGAGATAATTGTACATGGCTGAAGAGGCAACTGCAAAACAAAGAGATCTTTCTAAACAGATACATTTCATATCTGCCCTGGAAATTTAAAACCTGAACTGCTGTCTTTAAGACATTTGGGGAAGCCATGAAAGTCGGGTTATAATAATGATGATAGTTTATCCCACTGGTTCACCCTCCTTTGTTCTCTGTATGTGGAACATACAGAGATATTCTGCAATGAGTGAGATAGTTGAGTGAGCCTACAGATTGCCTATGTAAAACTTTAATTACGAGGTCATTGAAGATAGGCATTGTTAGTTTTATAAAAATGTACTTCAGAAAGCCATTTCAAATATCTGTCATGATATTCTCAGGCACAAGATAGAGACGTGTGAGCTGAATGATAATTTGGTTAAGCAGATGCAAAGCTGGTTGAACCACTGTATAAAGAGTGTGCGATTAGTTGATCAGTTTCACCCTGGCAGGGAGACCCTGTTGGTGTGCCAAAGAGCTCTGTACTCAGCCATGTCTTGATGAACATTATTATGAATGACTTGTATGAAGATGTGGAAGGCAATCCTGTCCTATTTGCAGATCTCACAGAGTTAAAAGCTGTAAAATAGCACTAAAGTCCTAAAGTAAATTGACTGGCTGGAATGATGGACTGAAATCAGCAGGAATGGATCTGTGGCTAGGGGAAGTCCACAGCAAGGCGTGAGCCAAGACTGTAAAGACAGCATTTGACAATTCAATCCCTCATATAAAAAGAATAAAAGCAATAATAATGTTTTATTTTAGGCATTACTATGTTCAGGTATTCACCTACATGGTTATGAGTATTACCTATTTAATCCTTAAAACAGGGCTAGGAAATAGGTTCTATCATTCCCATTTTACAGACGAGAAAACCAAGGTAAAGACAAGTAAAGCTACTTTCTATAGGTCTTACAGCCAGTAAGCAGAGAGGAGGCGTGAACAGAGTACAAGCCATCTAATTCTACAGACACTATGCATAAATTCTGCATTCAGGTTTTAAAAAACAAATATGTAAGCATAGGTTGTTAGGGGAAACATGGTTTATCTGCCCTTAAGTGAAGTTTTATTTGACAGAAAGTTCAATCTTGAGACGTCAGTGTTGCCAGAATGATTAATGTTATCTCAAGCAGCATTTGTGGAAGAAATTTATCTAGAGTTAGAGGGAGAACATTACTGTACTCCTATATGGTGTCATTCTGCTTTAAATTCATTCATATTTTAATTTTATGCTCTCCACACTTCTTGCATATATATTGACATTGATAAAGGTTCTTAATTCATTAATGAAGAAACAATAACATAAAATAAAATATGGCACAAATTGAGCTTAATACACAAAATTATGAAAATTTGAGCAATTAAATGAATCTAATTGATGAAGACAGCAATCTACATAAAGTGAAATTACAGCTTGTGACTTAGGCCATCATTTTTTTTCCAAGCATGTTAATGTACAATTATCACATTGTGAAATGGAGCAACTAGGTGACCTTCACATTCCCAAATAACCAGAACTTCTTTCAATATTCATTGAATTTGATCAAATAGTCAAATTTTTTCTTTTTAGTTGAATGCTACTGGTACAATTATGAAAAAATTAACTTAGATTTAATTGGCTTCAATTTATTCTGAATATTTAAGATTAACAATTTTATCAGATTTTAGTTTTGAATTTTAAATTGAGGATTGGATTGCTTAATTTCCTAATACTTTTCGAAGGTATTATTTGAATGCTAAATGCCCTTGCAGACTGTTTTCTTTATAGTATTATAGTTCTGGGTAAATGAAACGCTTGTATTTTATGGCATTGAAATTTAAATTTATATGCTTTCTTATATTTTGAGGATTGATGGAAAGTAAAATTCTATTAACAAAATAATTTTGAAAGCAAATTCAAAAAGATTCTGGAACTAAAATTCAAATTTCAGTCTTCTCAACTAGGAATCTGCACTTCACCCCATATTGTTACTCTTTTATATATCCCTGTTTTTATAATTCATGTGGCAGCTTATTTATACACACACAAAAAGAAAACTTGAACACAGAATTCAGACTATGCACACGAAACACAGAAGCTTCCTCTCGTAAATTGCACCTTGTTAGGTTGTTTACCTTTAATCTCTGCCCCACAGTAAGACAACAGTTGTGCTCAGTATACTTCTTGCAGATTATTGGAACAGGTTATTTTGTAGCATATCCCCTTATATAATAAACTACAGAACCTATACATTAAGCAAAAATTAAGTACAATAGTTCTATTTTTAAACATAAAGACAATACTAATTACAATTCTCCAGATAAACATACATAATTATAGTAATTACAATTCAACAATAACTCACTGGTACTTACTATTATAAACTCATAAACCATTATTAAGTACTCTATAAAATTCAAAAATCTAATTGAAAGTGCTAGTTTAGCATAATTCCCACAAGCCATCATTCTTTAATATTCTGGAATGAATGAGGTTTGCATTGAGCTATTAATTGATACTGACAAGCAATAACCACTGGAATGAAACTGCAATTATGAGTGGCAATTAATCACATTTGCTGTCATCTCTGGTGTCAAACAAAATTCAATAATCTTCTAAATAGTTTTAAAAAGTTTTTACCTTTTATGTTTCAGTTCACTTCGTGGAAATCAGAAGCAGTTTCCTGGGATAATCAACGCCCAAAGTATATTTCTGTGAAATAAGATATTGTATTTTCTTAGTTAAAAGGGCTTTTATTTTTCTTCTGAAATTATTTTCAGAATAAATCTGTGTCTTTCCAGACTAGAAAACAAAATCTCCTCATCTCACCTCACACCTGCCTTATCTCAGCACATCTTCTTGACTCATAGATCACCTTTGGACACAAGAAATTGCACATGCAGAAAAAACTCTTAGGAGCAGAAACTTGAGTAAGCATCATTAAGGACTTGGGATCATTTGAGAGGGAACTTTTGGAAGCTTCCATTGATCAATGTCTCTTTGAATTGGGGCAAGGAGGCAGCAGGATTTAATTTGCTTTCCCTCATTATTTCTAATTAACAGGGCAACTAGCAACATTCTTTTCCTCTAATCTAAGGCATCCATACACCAGCATCTTCCCCCAACCTACTGGGTCTCTTCAACAGTAGGGCTCCTTTTGGCACCTAGACCGTGACCTTAGGAAGGAAACATATCAGGTGTTTGTTGTAAAACTGAGCCAGACCACCTACCCAATGACCACATCAAGAGCAGCATTACAACAAAGACCCAATTCCAGACAAATGAAGCACTCTGTGTAAAGAGGAGCCAGTGACCTCAATAGGCAGATGTGTACCAGATATGCACGCAGACACACTGGCTTTACTTAAATATTCATGAATTCCGATCTTTGGTTGATGAGACATGGCTAAAATGAGAAAGCCTTGTTTCATTTTATACACTTACAGTTTGTGACAAATTTAATGTACTGGAATAGTTAATCTTCAATAAACTAAGAAAGCAAGGAAGCAAAGCATCTGTTCACTCTATATCCCAAATTTTGAAAAATGTTTTCTGGAAGAGTCTTCCCATAAAGCTAAAAATGTCAATAATTTTTAAAAATGGAGGTTTATATCCTATAATTTAAAACTTGAATAGACATAACAAAGTTACTTATTTGGAAATATTTCTGAGCAGATAGCATTTATATATTTCCTGTGGAATGTTTTAAAGTTAAGGGACTTGCTAGCAAGCAGATATTTAGAGAAGGAAAGAACATTATACTAATTGCCTATATGTATTAATATTGTAAATGGAATGACCTTCATTTTGCTTATTCTGTTTTTCCCTTTACTTCTGTTTCTACTAATTGCATTTATGCTCATTATTGACTTCTAATAACATAATGTGGTAATGGTCAAGACTTGGATTCCATACTGTTTTAAAACTGCATCAGTATAAAAGACCTTTTCTTTCTTGTTACTTATGATTCTGATACAACTAGATTATGGTATTCTTTTGTTTGTTTTTCAAAAGTTGTATAATTTCTACTCTTATTCTGGGTTCTTTTCTTTCTCTTCTTCCTTTTCGCCTATTGTCTCCATAGTTGTAATTTCCTAAAATTTCAAGGGTCCAAATTATTTCATTCAGCCAGTCAATTATTTTCAGTTCTCTGAAGTTACATGTTTTGGCTAACTCATGCTGGCATGTATACTGCAAAGAAAACTTGCTTAAATTCAGAATTGCCTCAGGAGTAGTACTATAATTCTTATGGTTGATTAGAACTGCTCGTTATTCCTGACCTTTGAAAAGTCCAAGTTAAAAAATCTTGTTGCATAGATTGGAATTTCAGTTTACAACTTGAGCTGTAATCCAGGCACCTGATCAGAGCCTACATGCTTCCGGAGGAAACTGCAACACACTTCTGGGTAAGATGCTATGTGTAGGACTCAAGCAAGATTTCTCTTCTTTCCTAATTAAATGCCAATCCTGCCTTTGTCTGCACGTTACCCTTTAATCGGAAACATAGAACACTCCAAGGGTATAATCTTCTATTTGCTCTCTCCAGGCCTATCAAACATCTGGCTGCCATAAGTAATATTAAATAAAGAGAGTTAAGGAAAATGCTCTTTCTAGGTGGTATGAGTTCCAGCCTCATGTCCAGTTAAATGATTGGAGAGGTGCACTTCTAAACTATGTGAGATTACCCCACTATGGAGTTACCTATACGGAAGTGTGTTTTAATGCAAACGCAGACACATTCATTGAGGACAGATTCAAGAAATGATTATGTAAAGAACTCTTCCGTGTTTTCTGTGAAGTTGCCATCTGATGTGCTGTGTGATAGCCCTTGTAAAAGTCCCCTTTCACCCTGTGGTGAATTTCTTTTAGAATGTGATACCTGGAAGAAATGTATCTCTTGAAGATAGAATCCTCCTTTTACCAGAATGAGAATTACATAACTTAACAGTTTCCAAAATAGTTTTAAAAGAAAATTATTGTGGAGGATGTTATTATGTGTGAAAATTGAAATAATCCATGCCTGTGAAGCTAAATTTGTTTAACAATTGAACCAAGATTCAAAAATTGAACAGATTTCTTTTTACCATAGGATGTCTTCAGAACTTTGATTTGCTAATGTGTACTGAAGTCTCCAAGAAAAAGATTTAACAGCCACATTTCCCAAGCTCATTCTATTATATAACCCTTTGTTTTCAGAACACTGATTAAAATCTTTCTAAAGAACTAAAGAAAAAACTAAAGAACATGGCTTTGAATAATGGTATGTAATTTTTTGCATTAATATTTTGACTTAACTGCTAAGAAGCACAAAGCTAAATATAATGCTTAGGTTATTCAAAATATCTCTTTAGCTAATATAATATATCCTTCACTACATTAAAAATTATAACACTTTTTTATTAGCCACTATAATATCTTGGAGGCAAATAAAGTATAAACACATGAAACTGTAAAAGCATTTATTATTACTGAAAATACTATAATATTATTACTGAAAATACTATAATACTATGTATAACTCTATGCCCACAAATTTAATAATATAGATGAAATGGACCCATTCCTTGAAAGACACAGTCTGCCAAAACTCACACAAGTAGAAATAGACCTCTAATGTTAAAGAAATTGAATCAATAATTAATAACCTTCCAAAACAGAAAGCACCAGGCCCAGATTGGTTCACTGATGAATTCTACCAAACATTTAAGGAAGAAATTATACCAAATCTCTACAATCTCTTTTAGAAGATAGAAGCAGAGAAAATTGTTCCTAACTCATTCTATGAGGCCAGCATTACCCTAATGCAAAAACCAGACAAAAACATTATAAGAAAAGAAAACTACAGACCAATATCTCTCATGAAAATAGATGCAAAAATGTACTCCAAAATACTGGCAAATCAAATCCAACAATGTGTAAAAAGAATTACACCACGAACAAGTGGGATTTATCCTGGGTATGAAAAGTTGATTCAAAATTCAAAAATCAATTAACAGAATCCATCACATCAATAGGCTAAAAAAGAAAAATCATATGATCAAAACAATAGACGCAAAAAAAGCATTTGAGGAGGAGGAGGGGATGGGTGAAATCACACCTAATGGGTACAATGTACACTCTCTGGGTGATGGGCACACTTATAACTTTGACTCAAGCATTACAAAAGTGATCCATGTAACTAAAAACATTTGTACCCCCTTAATATTTTGAAATAAAATAATTAAATTAAAACACAATGCTATTTGCATTGGCACCACTCAAAATGAAATATGTAGATATAAATATAATAAAATATGTACAAGATCTAGATGAGGAAATCCAAAAATCTCTAATGAAACAAATCAAAGAAGAATGAAATACATAGAGACAGATTTCATGTTAATGGATAGGAAGATACAATGTTGTCAAAAATGTCAGTTCTTCCCAACTTGATTTATAGAATGAATGCAAACTCAATCAAAATCCCGGCATGTTATTTCATGAATATGGACAAAGTGATTCTAATGTTTATATGGAGAGGAAAGAGACCCAGAATAACCAAAACAATGTTAAAGGAGAACAAAGTTGGGTGACTGACACTAACTGACTTTAAGATTTCCTGTTAGCTACAGTAGCAAGATAATGTGGTATTAGTGAAAGAATACACAAACAGATCAGTAGTACAGGATAGAGACCCACATAAATATAGTCAACTGATCTTTGACAAAGGAATGATCACAACACAAATGGAGCAAAGATAATCTTTTCAACAAATGGTGCTAGAACTGGACATCCACATGCAAAAAAAGAATCTGGAGAAAGGCTTTAAATTTTTCCTAAAAATTAACTCAGGATGGATTATAGACCTAATTTTAAACCACAAAGCTATAAAACTCCTAGAAGAAAACATAAAAGAAAACCTAAATGATCTTGGGTATGGCAATGATTTTTTAGATACGACCCCAAAGATATGATTCATGAAAGAAATAATTGATAAGCTGGACTTCATGAAAGTCTAAAACTTCTGCTATGTGAAAGACAATGTCAAGAGAATGAGAAGGCAAGACACAGACTGGGAAAAAAATATTTTCAAAAGATGCATCTGATAAAAGACTGTCATCTAAAATATACAAAGAACTCTTAAAACACAAGAAGAAGAAAACAGATGACACAATTAAAATATGGGCCAAAGACCTTAAGCTGTGCCTCATTAAAGAAGATATTCAAGGGCAAATAAGCAAATGAAAAGATGTTCCATATCATATGTCATCAGGGAAATGCACTTTAGATCAATGAGAGACCACACCTATTAGAATGGCCCAAATCTAGAAAACTGACAACATCATATGCTGAGGAAGATGTGAAGCAACAGGAAATCTCATTCATTGCTGGTGGGGCTGTAAAATGGTACAGGAATTTTGGACAATAGTTTGGAATTTTTTTTTAACAAAACTAAACATACTCTTACCATATGAACAATGGTGTTCCTTGGCATTTACCAGTACATGTTCCTTGGTAATTACCCAAGGAGCTGAAAAGTTATGTTCACATAAAAACTTGCACATGGATGCTTACAGCAGCTTTACTCATAACTGCCAAGATTTAAAAGCAACGAAGAAGTCCTTTAGTAGGTGAATGATGAACTGTGGTACATCCAGACAATGGAATGTTATTTAGCGCTAAAAAGAAATGAGCTATCAAGCCATGAAAAGATATGGAGGAAACTTAAACGCATATTACTAAGCAAAAGAAACCAATGTAGCAAAATGCTCCATACAGTATGATTCCTACTATATGGTATTCTGGAAAAGGCAAAACTATGGAGACAATAAAAAAATCTGTGGTTACCAGGGTAGGGGACGAGTGGGGATAAATGGGAGGAGCACAGAGGATTTTTAGGGCAGTGAAACTACTCTAAATGATACTATGACAGTGAATATATGTCATTAAACACGTGTCCAAACACAAGGAATGTACAACACCAAGAGTGGACTCTAATGAAACTATGGACTTTGGGTAATAATAATGTTTCAATGTAGGTTCATCTGTTGTAACAAATGTATCACTCTGGTGGGGAATGTTGATAATGGAGGAGGCTATGCATGTGTGGGGCAGAGGGTATATGGGAAATCTCTATACCTTCTTCTCAATTTTGCTATGAATCTAAAATTACTCTAAAAAAGTAAAGTCGTTAATTAAAAAACAAACAACAAAATCCCACAACAACAAAACATTAACCAAAACATGCATAGACAGTGAGAGTAGATATTTTTTCAAAATTCAATTTACTCATCACTGTCACTGTCATTTCTCTTTACTTAAAATACAAAACTTTGAGAATGATCCCTTCGTTCAAATGCTACAAAGAGCTTAATACATCCTTGAGATGGCCTTGGATTATCAAAACTAAATAAAAATTCCATGCATAATAAAAGACAACTCCTATATTTAAATCAGAGGATTACATTCATTTGAACACCATTTGAAAAATAATCAGGTATTATTATCCACAGTCTTGCAGATTAATTCTATTTCTTATTTTTTTTTAAAGTTTTAAAATACAGTTTCCTAATCACCAAAGTCATTGTTCTAATATCAACTAAATATAACCACACTTTCTCAGCTTCAGAAAAAGAGATATATTAATATCCTGTGCACGGAGGGGATCATCATTCACCTTTAAAATTCAACTCCTTCCCAAGTGCTTTCTCAAACCTGTGTCCACATGAATCACCGAAGAGCTTGTTAAAAATGTAGATTCTTTGCACTGTTTCCTAGAGATTCTGATTCAGTAAGATTGAATGAGGTATTAGAATCTCCACCTTTAAAAAGTACCCAGGTGATTCAGATGGTGGTTCACAGTCCAATATTCAAAAATTGCTGTTGAAGAGCATGTTACTAGGAGAGATCAATTTATTGTATTTAAATGCAATTTTCCTCCCACTCCAAGAGGACATAGCCACTGGTACTGCTTAGGAAAGGATTTATGGATGACTCAGCACAGCATAGAAATGCCCATCTTTCCTTACTTCATAATCCCTTTTACTCCCATTCCATCCATGCTCAAGTGTGCTTGAAGCCTAGAAGTGTGGACTCTACTTTCAACATTGGAATTAATTAGTTAAATGGCCCAGTTAGCAAATCCTGTAACTTTACCAAACCTTATGTTATTCAAATAAGGAGACTGGATTACATTATTCCTAAAATCACTATTGGCTTCAAAATTCTCTGAATCTGTTGTAAACTTGATTTTTCTTTTTGTTTTCTATCCATGTTATTTTATCTAAACCATATGTTTTCAAAATGAGCTTTAAAGGCAGTTTCTCTGATAACCTGAGATTTATTTTTTTCAGTGTCACACATTGTCTTCATTCCTTTTCAGAGATAAGACACAAGTGAAAAATTAGAGAGCATCCCATCTTTAACCAGAACTCGGTATTACTCCTCTAACACCACTTGGATCAGTGAATGACTTCGTAAGCCCACCAGTCCAGATGAAAGACTTACATTCTGAAGCAGGAAAAAAGAAATGCAGAAAAAAAAGTGATTGAATGCATTGTGGGGTTCCCCCCGCCTTTCCTTGAATGGGCAATGCAGGTGCAATCCTATAGTTTACAAAGATTTAGACTGAATATAAAACTAAAGTTTATATGTAAAAGTGATTCTAGCAAATAGATTTGATTCTCCCTTTCCTAGGATGCAATTTCGATAAACACTCTTCTTGGTCTCCAGTCAAGCCAATGATGACTGTTTATGTGGAACAGAAAAGTATATAATGCCCATTTGTTTTGAGTAGGTTAAAGAAGCCAACATATGCCCTGGTTCTCCCATACCAGCTACCAAGGAAGAGCAATATACATCTAGCAGCTGTGGGATGGGGTGTGGTCCATGATCACTGTGGTAATCTTGGGTAGAATTGGGGCTAGAAAATAGGGTTCTCCACTTTTACATTCTGCCTTCTAAAGAGCAGAAAGAATGAACTAGGGCTGCTCTGTGTCCTGCCAAATATTACTTTATTCTTGAAATACAAGACATAATGCTTCTCTGCTCTACTAAAACTTTTAGAACCAAGCAATTTAGATATTAAGTAATATATAACAAACATAAAATTTCAATCAGGTAATTTCCTTTCTGTGGCCAAATATTTTATTACTTTGCATCAAGATGATATGGTTTTAGTTGAGAGGGTAAAAATGTACATACATATTTATTAGAAAAGGTGACATTTTTGGCAACAAAGGATATTTTGTTGGTCTGTGTTTATAATTTACAAAAGGATACAACATAAGATGTTTAAATGAAAATGTCTTTGATCACATAACCCATCTCTAAACTCACTTTGCAATTTACTTTGAGGTATATAAACAGAATTTAAAAAAACTATTACATTTGCATTTATATAGATAAATAGCTTGTATAGTCAGTAATTCTGGCAGGGGTATATATTATTATTCTACAATGTACAGTGATCTACAATGTATAGCCAAGTGATTTAGTTTTAAGGGAGAGATTCTAGAATCACAGAGATTCAGAACTGAACACTGGCTGGACTCAAGGGCACACTTCCTTACTTCTCCAAGCCTTTTCACTTTGCTAGGTTTCATCTGTAAAACAGACATAACATTACCTACCTCTTAGGGTTATTGTGAGAACTAAATAAAATATTCCATTGCAGGAAGTTGGCACATAGTAAGGGGTAAATCAGTTCTTCCACAGTGCACAATTATTCCTAACTGGCATTCTGAACAGAGAAATGGCACACCTAGAATGTTCATTTCCTCCATGAAGTTACAGTGAATGAACATTTCCCAACTAAGTGCATCATTGATGAGTGAAGATGAAGGAGAAATAGTCTACCCCTCATGCCAATTTCTGCAACTCTTTGGTAAATATTGCTTCATTGTCTTAGCCCTAGAATTTCATAAAGCAGTGAGATTCTTAAGCTTAAATATTTTGATCAAAATAAAACATTTTATTGAAATTAAGAAGACAAGCTTTAAAAACAGTGGGATTTGTGAAAGACTCTATAAAGACATCCTCATGTGACTTTAATCTCCCCATGGTGTCCTTATATTACATTTTTAATACCTCAGGTGGATTCTTGATAATAGTTTACTAAAAAATTGTACATTCTCATTATTTCACACTGTAGATGGATAAACAGATAAGCAGAAATTTTCTAGTTGCTATATTAAAATATTTTCAAGTGCTCTGTTTAGTTCTCATAAGTGTTTAGTCTCTCCTATTCCAATGCCTTATTTGTGTTCAGTTTTAAGCATCATGGTTAAATCAGTATGCTTTGCATCTAACCTGAGTAGGTGAATGCTCCATAATTACGATTTTTAATATAGTCTGGATAATGTTGCTGAATTCTTACATATAGAGTGATTTTTCTTTTCATTAATTATCCCTCTGATTACCAGTGAAAATGTGTAGCTTTATTGTGTTATAAGGGTAAAAACAGCAATTTACAAATAAAGTAACAATTTGGCATTGGTTACTTCTAAGTTGTCCCTGGCATCCACAGAATAATCCTTGGAGATTCCATCCTGTTGAAATAATTCATATTTGACTAAAGTCAATAGCTAGAGAATGGTGCAGCATGCATTCAGAGAATCTGGTATTTCATTATCCTCATTGAGTCATTGTTCATGTTGGTATAATCAAAATCCATTCAGACTCAGATGATTATTCAATACACTTTTGAAGGATTCCACTCTCCTTTCATCCTTAGTGTGTTCCCCAAGAAAATAAGACATATTAACACACCATATGGTAAATGGAACCCATTATAGCACCACATTGTATCTTCTATCACACGCTATTCCACAATGTGACATGCCCAAGTTCTTTTCTAATGAAGACTGTAACTCCTGATGTAGATGTGGCAACATCACTTTCTTTTCTTCCCCTTTCACAGTCATCCCTGCCATTGCCATTAGCCTATTTTCATGTCTGAATAAAAGCCTGTGTTTCCTCCTGGAATGCAGCTTTTATAACAGTGTATAAAAGGAAAATGTAAGCAAAAAGATGAAATAGCTCCAGATGTGGTAATTCAGTGACAAACAGTTGAGCTCTACGCTGGTAAGAAGAAAATACCCATAGAAGTTTGAATTTTACTTTATCCTAGAAACATGATATGGGACTTTGCAGTTCTATCTTAGCTGATGACTAGCTGTGTGACCTGGGGGGAAATTACTTCTGAACTCAGAGAGATAAGTACATTCACTTCATGAGACTAGGATGAGATTTATATATGATAATGTGTGCAAAATTCTCAGAGCGTGACGTCATGCACAAAGTTAAAGTGCAATATGTTCAATAACTGCCTATTCCCATGCTTCTCCATCCCTTAATGCTTCCCTGAGATTTTCCCAATAGATTGGATGGCAACTGTGACTTTGAAAACTGAAGCATATACATACTATAACAGTCTTTCATTCATTGTCTGGGTATAGTTCACTTACTTGAAATATAAGTCTATTATACAAATTAGATTTGTATATCACTCATGTCATTTTTGTGTCCTATATGTTATGGTAGAAGACTCAGAAGGTGCTTCTTACCTTATGTTTCATTGCTTGATATAATGTATGTGATTCATTAATAAAAGTTTTATGATGAGTTGCACACCATTTTTACGGTAACCAAATGGCAAGGCATGTAAAGAAATACTACAAAAGAACACAAAGAATTAGCTTTGTCTACTAATGGTGGTAGGTGCCTTGCAATTAATGCAAGAGATAATTTTGCTTAATTTGACTAGCAATATAGTCTTATACTTTGGTAAGGAGAAAATAAAGGATAGGTTTGAAGTAATCTTAAAGCAAATAAGCAAATAATTTTTTGGGGAGATTTGTTATGGGTTTTATGGAGTAGCAATGAAAATCAGGTGTGAGATCTAAATTGCTAAAATATTCTTTATTCTCATTGCATATGCTTATTTTTTTTTTCATATCAGCCCTGTAATAGAAGGGAAGGAAAAAGAAGAAAAGTAAGAATATGTATATTAGGAAGGAAAGCAACAGGCAGATGATCTGCATAATGTTGGATCCTAAAAGAGTATTGTTTTGAAACAATCCTTAGTGTTACCTTGGTCTGTCAACTGGCCATCCAACCATTGGTTCATCCAGCCACTACTTACTGAGCCCTCAGTGAGCTGACCCCGGGGGAGGTGTTTCTCTGCTTGGTGATGTTGTCTTCCTTACCAATCACTCTTTATTATAGATAGGAGGAGATGTCCAAATTATTTAACAGCCTGTATAGCATAGGAACTAACTATTCACAAAGGACATTTCTTAGGTGTTTACTGCTGGTTAAGCATGATAATAAATGTATCTAAATATGTTATCACTGTTTATTCTCTTAAACACCATAAGATAAGCACTGTACTTATTCCCCTTTTGCACATGAGGAAACTGAAGTTTAGAGAAATCATTTGCTTAAAATGATACAGTTTGCATGTGGAAGAGTCTGAACTGGAATCTAGGCCAGTGACCAGAGGACATGCTCTTAACTAGGTTTTACTGTTACTCTCCTAATAAACATAGGTCTCTGGGGCAAATCCATAACACAGTGAGTCATGGTACAGTTGAAATGCCTGATGGGTGTCCTTATTTTTTGACATTTTGCTGGTACAGTTGTTGACTAAATGTACCATATAATTATGTCTCTCATATCTGTCCTTTTTACCTTTTTTAATCACTAGGAAGAGTGATTGCAAAATTTGTTTTCTGAATTTCTGAAAATTGCATCAGCTTAAGTGTTTAAGAAAAATGCTTTGATGATTAAGAGCCTCATATCCATAGTTATAGTTCCAAAATTACGAGTTTAAATTGTGCCCAGGAAAAAGATCTGGCTTCTATTACTAAGAAAAATGAACCATGGCAGGAAATCAGAACAATTTCAGTCTAAAAAAGATCTAAGCCCCTGTCTGGCCCAGACTTATCATTTTACAGATGGCATAAAGGCCTAGAAGAGGTCCTTGATTGTGCCCGGGACACTCTGAGGTGGAACTGGGACTGAACGCAGCCATGGGATTCTGCAAGTTTTCTCTTGGAGGTAAAACAGAAAGAAATCCTGACTGGTAGTCAGGAGCACCTTAACTTGAAGTCTGCCACTAAACAGCCATGCTGTCTTGGGTAGTCACTTATGCTCTCTCACTTTCCTCATGTAAAAAGAAGAGCTTCTTACTATTTGCTCTCATAGTTTGCTTCTAACTCTTACCATCTTATTAACCCGAGTCTCATTCTATCACGGTCAATTTGGTTGTGTCAGATAGCCATTTTTATCATTCACTCATATTTAAGCCTACCACCATTCTGATTCAGAATACTGCCCTCATGTGCTTTTCTGATATGCTAAGATCTAAGTGTTTTTTTTAGATTTTGTTATCATTAAGGACCTTTCAAAAATCTGACATTCTTATCTAAAACAAGGTAGCTTAAAAATTGTTCTCGGCATAGGGATCAATTATCTAAGTAATGATGACACAATAAATATTGGATGATATGTTTTGATCATATAATCAGGGATAAAATGGTACCCACCAAAGATGTTTAACAACACATACAAGTACTGAAGACTTGATTCATACTATCAAGGAATAAGAGATGAGAAGATAAGGGTGACCAAGGAAGAAATCCAAGGACTAGAAACAAGTTTCAAAAAACCCCAACAAAATGCTATACATTGTATGATTAAAAACTTAAAGAGAATATCCTGCTTGGAAATCCATGCCATTTATTAATAATAGACTTAGTCATTCCAATTGGTTTTCTCAGAGAAAAAAATATTTCAGTAAAGGCTCACCAGTATCCTTGGAGAAGATCAAAGCC
Organism: Lepilemur ruficaudatus; assembly: GCA_963574885.1. NCBI lineage: Eukaryota > Metazoa > Chordata > Mammalia > Primates > Lepilemuridae > Lepilemur > Lepilemur ruficaudatus. The sequence continues at coordinate 65,317 of CAUYRT010041175.1, forward strand.
GCCATAGAATGAAGGAAACTAGAAACTCATCCCAAACTGCACTAAAATGTAATTTCAGTTTTGAAGAATTTTTTATTACAGTTAGATGATTTATTATATTGGCTCCAGTGAAGAAAAAGTGTTAATGATAGTAACAATGATAGTAACAATATACACCTATAATGCATTTGCCATGTGACAAGCACTGTTCTAAAATATACATGAACACACATTAAATTTTGTGTTGTAAATTTATTTTACTACTTATCTGTTTTGCATCAGTGCTACTAAGCATTAATAGTTTACCCAAGTTTAAAAAGATATTTTTCTTTTATATTCTAAATAAATAATTTTGTTTATTTTCATAAAAACTGATAAATGCAAGGTTGTACATTTCTGGGTCTCCTAAATTTTCACATGTAAATATCTTTGTCTAAATTGCTGTGCTTGCTATGTACCCTAGAATCAAGAAATGTCAGAACTGAAGGGGAAATTGGTAATCATATACTCAAGGAATCATCAGTACCAAGAAAATGAGGGCATTTTAGAGCTGAGACATCGCAGGGCCAAAGATGTGAAAAGTCTTTCAAGGTTATCCAGTGAGTTGGGGGCAAAGTTAGACCTACTTCTCCTTGCTTCCGGCACCGAGAACTTTCCACTGCAAGCAAAACCGATGTAGCTGCAAGCTCTTAGCAGTAACAAGCAATGAAGGTAAGGCTCTAAGAAGAACAAACAGCTTCCTTACAGTAAGTCTTTAAAGCCCTGGAACATGACAGAAATGTTCCATGTCTGTCCAGTCTACTGGGAAGAAGAATTATTTCAAATAAAATAGCCAAATTATAATGTAAGGACTCAGCTCTGGGGACTCCAGAACCCTTCTCGAATGTCCCTTCCAGTGCTCTCCCAGACCTCCACACAGGGGAGGCACAGTGCCACTTCTCGTGTATCTATTTTAGTTGGGTCCAAATCACCCTACTCTTGAGCAGGGCTGCTGCTAGCCCATATGGTGCCTCCTCCGGGTGGCTGAATTAGAAAAAGTCACCCCATCTGGGCAATTTGCAGCTCTGCAGATGGGAGATGCCTGTCCCTCTCACCCAGAAGGACGTAGACAGTGCCCCAGGGGGCACTACTTAGAGAGCTGACTGTTGGCTGACTCCATCCCTTCCTAGTTTTTTGGCAGGGCACTTTTGTACAATTTACAAAATGCACAAGTCTACATTGTGATCTTGCTTTTAAATCTGTTGTCTGTCTCATGAATTCCCCTGAAGATTAGAATGCAAGGTCATGGTTGTAGAGTCCTCTATTGGACACATATCAACATTTACACTGCCTACTCCCTAGTCTCAGAGAATAAATTTTTCTACCCCTTGTCCAAAGGCAACATCACCACTAATGCCTTCTACCTCATCTCCTGCCAACTCAATCAAACAGCATATTTTTGCTTATTTATCTTTACCTTTTTCTGGATACTGAAAATGCAACTTCTTTCCAGCTTATAATTCTTCTGTGACAGAGGCTGGCTTGCTATTCACTAAAACTTTTCCCCTTTACTCCTGGGCACACAGGTAGATCACAATTTCCAGGCTGCCTTACAGTTAGGTGTGCTTTATGACTAAGATCTGGCAAATGAGTAAGTGGACAAAAACAACTAAGTGACATGTGGGCCAAGCCTATAAATCATCCTGTGCGATCCTGCATTGTCTCCATCTTTTTTCTTGTGTTAGAGATCCAGTCTGTGGAGGTCTGTGGGCCCTGGGAGATGGTAGGGTCACCAGACTGATGGAGCCTGGGCCCCTGAACAACTGCAGAACTGACCAGCCATGCCAACCCTCAGTGGATTATAACAAAAATGAGAAAGTGTTCAGTTACTGAGATTTGGCAGTTGTTACAGCAGTCGGCCTGTACCCTCCAATGTACACCCTGAAACCTCTTGCATCTGAAAAACTAAATAAAACATCTTTTGAGTGTATGTCACTTCATCCCCATCTTCCAGATGCCACTTCCTCTCTTATCACCCCTTTCTCAACTGAACTTCTTAAAAAAGACATCACCAAAGCCCTCTGCAAAATGTACCACTTTCCAATACTTGCTAGGCACCAGTGAGGAGCCAGGCAGCCATGAGAGGCTGCTATTTTTTATGTGGGACAGGAAATTCAATGATATCAAGTCTTCTCTCTCTACCCCAAAAGACATTCAAGGCTACAGGAAAATGAACATTACCTCAGGTTTATTGAAATTTTAGAAATCATCATGCAATCTCTACCTACTGTGTTGTTATCATAGAATTGACTCAGGTTTCAGGGTCTGAGATACTTTACTGCTGGAAGAGAACATGTGTAGTTTGTTTCTTATTCTTAGTCATACTGCTACAGGCTGTTTTTAAAAGAAAAGTAAGTTTCTGGACACACTGCATTTTAGACCCCGCAGTCAAGAGTGCATGCTTCAACTCTACCACTTTCCCCCACCCAAGTGCTCAGACTTTCATCTAAAGGATGATATGTTTAGTTAATTGTTTTTTTTGAATATGTATGCACTACATAAAGTTACCTCATTATCTGAGATTAACTTCCATAGTCCATCTGCCTTCTCCTATTCCCTCAGTGGATAGTAATGCAAAGAGATGGGAAGGATGTTTACTTTTGAGGTTAGAACCACCTGGCATGGTTAACGTTGAGTTGGCGGTAAGCTAAGTAGATTAATAACAAATTAAAAAATGGGAAGAAATGTAATACTACTACAGATAATCAAAGACTAGAGTTGAAAATTGAGACTTAAAAACTAAAAACCTTTAAAAATATTATGGAGGATATAAAATTGCAAGGTCTAGTACAGCCATTCATCTGATCAAAGAATAAGAGTATAGAAAAGTATTTTTGAAGTATTTTTTTCCTCAGAACTATTTCTATTTTTGAATAACCTTATACATACATTAAAAGAGAAATGAAATCATGAGCCTTTAACAGTAATAATATTTGAGGATAAAATTAGATTGGGAGAACCTCTTTGATTCTGTTTCCTTCTTTGCAAAATTGGGATACTAACACCTGCCTCACAAGTTTGGGAGTTACACACACAGACACACACATTGCTGTTTTTAACTGTTGTAAATAACTTACATTGATAACAAACATTAATAATTCACTTAATACAATTCTCTAAGTATTTACTGAGAAGTTTATGTGTTCTCAGTAATGAGTCAGAAATTGTAAGTGATTCTAAGAAGTGACTGGACCCTAGTTTCAAGGAGATTATAACATATTTGTATAGTCAAGACATATGCAGGAAGCAATAAATATTAATATAAAGTCATGTGAGAGTGAATGTGGATTATAGATGATAAATAATACAATATGAGAGGAAGGACTAAACTGGATCAAATATATTTCTGAACAGAGGTATTAACTATTAGTTAAGGAGCAAAAGAAATAAAATAAGAGACTCCCCAAGTCCTTTTAGATTTACCCTATTTTTAGAAATTTAGTTGGATAGGTTTATTTGCATTTGACAGAAAACCCAAATAAGAATAATTTCATTTCGGATTTAAGACAAAAATATATTTCTTACACACACACACACACACACACACACACACACACACACACACACACACATCTGGATAGGCAATCCAGGGATGGTATGGCAACTCTCAGTGTCAGTCCCCAGGTTCTTTCTGTCTTAATGTTCCATTTCTACTGTCACCTCATTGTCCATGATGGCTGCTATAGCTCCAGCCATACATATGCATTCCAGGCAGCAGGAAAGAGAAAAGATGGGGAAAGGGCCCACTCCTTATCTTTTAAAAAGGCATCCTAGAAATAACAAACTATTTCCACTTACTTCTCATGTTCAGAATTTAATCATGTGTTCATACTGAGATGCAGGTCTTCTGGGAACTAAAAGCTTTAAGCATTTATTAGAGCAGAAATAGAGAATGGATACTGGGTGGCAGTGAGTGTGAAGGTGGGGTGGGAAGTCTCTGGTAAGCTTGACTTCTATTTTTTATCTCCTTCCCCACAGAGAAAACAGAAACACACCCATAGAAGACAGGAGCAGGGAGAAAGCAGATCTGGGCTCCCATTCTGGTTCTGTCACCAATTGGGTAAGGCTGCTGTATCTCTCATTTCCTTTTTCTTATCTATACAACTAGGACTAGATTCTTTAAGTGATTTGAAACTCTGTAATTCTATCATGAGTAAAAGCAGACTGGTGAAGCTGGACCCAGTGACTTTATGAAATGGAAAAGGTTCAGGAGTTTAACATTTAAGAGATTAGATTAATAAATTTACTAGGTCATTGATTTAGAGAAAGGTTTAGAGTCCCAGTATCATAAAGGGAGGGGTCTCCTTCCTTGGTCTTGGATTACACGCAGGCAGTCGAAATTTTCATTCAGAGATTGTTGATAAGAAGCTTCAGAAGCCTTGGCATGCAGAAAATTTCATGTGGCAAAGTTTGCTGGATCAGATTCTTTTTGGCAGTTAGCCTAGGTAAAGCAGGGGAAAGAAATCAGAAGACCTTGATTTCTGTCCTGCCTTGGACACTCACTGCCTCTTTGACTTTTACCAAATCATTTTACTTCTTTGGGTAGCAGTTTTATTAAATGCAACTTTTTTTTGTAAGTATCCCAACAAAATAATGGAACCCACAGGTCTTTCTGCCTCCCACTAAGGGATTTCATGGAGATTTAGTATGAAGATATACATTAATCAGGCAGGCTGGCCATGTGGGAAATAAAATGACCACTGATCTATTGAAACATGGCTTCTCCCAAGGTGAAAGCTTCTAGTAGTAGTAGCGGCAGCAGCAACAACAGCAGACAACATCTGTTGCACAGCAACTTTATATGGTATTGAGAAGACCAGGGATGGGCTGCTATGTTGGGACTGAGCCAGTCCAGGTAACGGCTCAGCTTCCTGAGCTAGAGAGGGTTCATTTCCAGCAGCTTATGTGCCCAGCTCTTGGAGGCAGAGCAAGAGAATCCAGGATGTGAAGCTGAATGCTGAGGAATGGCCAGGGGATGGAGAAGCAAAGGAAAGTGAAGGATGAGAATGAATCTTGTCCTTGAGTGGGTTTGGCTCAATGCAGAAACACTCTGGTGAAACACCATTTGTTTTTTGGTGCTAAGAATGCTTCATATTCCTTCAGGCTGGTGGTGTTAGAAGATGTCTGATTCAGCACCACAGAAGAATATGTAAATGGGAGGAAAAGTTCCAAGTCCAAAAAACATATATGGGGGATGTGGAGAGGTGTGTTTCTTCCACATTAAGCAGGAACCTCACACTATGAATTGGTGGGTGGTACATTTGGATGCCAGAATTATGTAAGAGCTGAATCATACTTTCTTTTCAATTCCCTTTGTGAAGAATTAGTTTATCCAAACAGACGCATGGTTTTTGCCCTCTGGGAGGTGATATCTAGGCTCCTGTCCTGCTGGATAGAAATGTCTCTGTTTGTCTCAGGGCTTTGGTCACCAGACAGTGTAATGTGATATAAGATGGGGGCTTAGGAATACACAGGATCAGTTTCAACCTCTGGAGGAACTAGAAACTACAGGTATTATCCAGAACCTCTGGGGGGAGCTGGAGACTATAGATCAGTCACGTGGACAGTGTGACTGAGCCCCAGTGAAAATTCTGGACACCAAGGCTAAGGTGAGCTTCCTGGTTGGCAGTCCCCTTTGAGTTGTGCCACATCTCATAGCTGGGGCAAGGTAATGCCATCCTGGATTTCATACGGAGAAGGTGACTGGAAGCTCCATATTCGAACCTCTCCTCGGCTTTGCCCCATGTATCTCTTTCTTTGTCTAGATGTAATTTGTATCATTTTGAGATTGAAAAATCCCTAATCCAAAAGTCCAAAATGCCAAATGCTCCAAAATCTGAAACTTTTTGGGCACTGACATGTCACAACAAGTGAAAAATCCCACACCTGTCCTCATGTTTCATGCACAAATTTATTGAAAATATTGTATAACATTACCATCAGGCTACATGTATAAGGTATACGTAAAACATAAGTGAATTTTGTGTTTACTAATTTCATTGTGTACATACGAATATTTTAAAATCTGAAATAAATCTGAACTCTGAAACACTTCTGGTCCCAAGCATTTTGGATCAGGGATACTCACCCTGTACTCTCTAATATAACTGTAATTTTAAGTATAGTGTTTTTTGTAGTTCTGTGAGTCATTCTAGCAAATTCTTGACCCCAAAGGAGTCTGTAGGGACTCTGAATATGTAGCTAGCTGGTTCTGAAGTGCGGGCGGCCCTGGTGACCCCTGAACTTATAGCTGGTGCCTGAAATCAGGGCAGTCTTTTGGAGGACTTGCTTTACCATCAGACTTGCAAGGAAGGAAAGTCTCCTTCCTCTTTAGAGTATGCTGGATCCTTGTGGTTGAAACTGATAACTGGCTATCTAACATCCATTGTCCTTTTCTTGACATTTTTTAAGAGCAGCAATGTACCTATCTGAGCCAGGTGTTGGATGAAGTTTTGTTGAAGTCAATCATGGCAATTCTGTTTTCTGTTCTCCCTTTAATCTGTGAGTCTCCATGTGATCCAGTTCTGGCCATTGAGCCCTAAACAGATTTCTGCTGGTGGTGCATTTATTCTTGGGAATCTTTTGCCTTCCTGATAACAGAGTGCATATAGCTTTTCTACTGGTACTGGTTTGTCTGCCTTGAATGCAACATGATGCCTGGAGGGCAGAGCATAAGGCCACAAACCAACACACTAAGGAGAGCTGGATTGAGCCTGGGGCACTGACGACATTTTTAAGCCACTGCATTAGCTTTGGGATGCTTATTTCCAGACTTGTTGTTACATGAGGAAAATAAATATGTATTTGTTCATAGCCAGTATGTGTCTGATCCCTGTTGCTTGTAGCCAAATGCACTTATAACAGGTACAAGTCCCCAGAGAAGGAATACAAAGGTGAAGCACTGTATTCAAGGTCATAGGTTACACCAAGACTGTGCCTTAGTTTCCTGACTCCTACTCCAACACTTTTTCCAATGCTCCTTTTCGCCTTTTATCGCTTATCTTATGAATGATGATAATAAGCTTAATGTTCTACATACTATTCTATAAAGTAAATGAAATAACCTTCCAGTTACAGAAACTTTAAGTTATATGTAGCTCAATGTTCCATTATCAGACCCTCAAAACAATAATCTAACTTGAATAATCAATTTGCTTTTTCTTACATTTTTAGTAAATCTTTTTCTCTTGAAATTTACCAACTCCCACCACACCATAACTTATATATTCATGTGTGGTGTAAAATCATATCATAAGCATTTATACTGAAACCACTTTATTCCATCTGTCAAAGCACTAATACTTTCAAAAAACTTTTTAAAAGTTATTAATTTGATCTCAGCTGCCTGAAAGCATTTATGTAGTCCTCGTTGAAAATGAATTTGTTTACTTGATTTAAAACAAATATTAAATTGACTACATTTTTGACTAATTATTAAATAAACTTTCCTCACCATGTTCTATTCAAAAAAAAAAGCATCTCTGTTTTAGAGGATAAAGCCCATAGTTCTAGAGAATAAAGCCCACGAATTATCAGTTTCTTCTGTTATTGACATATCTGAGAAGCATAATTAATGTATACTGTCCTTACAAAAATTTGAACTAAATAACAACTTACAAATCTATCACTTTTCAGTTTCTCTAATTTCTTATTATAAACGTTTAATTAGGAAACCTCCTATGAGAGTATTTACAGCTATGTTTTTACACCAAGAACTTTAAGCTCACACTTCAAAATGTTCTACTCCGGAACATTAAAAATATACAGTGTAAAAATAAAGAGACAATGTACATGTAAAGAATGGCACTGTCAGTTTTAGAATCTAACTTTCTTTGCTTTCTTGTCACAAAAGAAAAAGCCTTAATAAAAAATCATACATAGATCTATAGAATATTACACTACTGAAAAGATTCTGCCCATCTTATGTAAACTATGCATGTCAAAAACAAGATAGGAGAAGCAGAATTCCACTTTATGGACTTGCTTTTTCATCAACATCCTGGCCATATTCACAAACATTTTTGAGCATAAAGTACTTTTTATACAAGTAGATCATTGTCATTCTGTACATTCCTCCATTTCTTTGTAAAAGCGTTCTGTTGAATTTATATTTCATTTTATTGGCATAAAAAGTAAAAGCTTCTACATCAATGCATATTTTGTCCATAAAGAAGAAACTATGCCTGTGGCTTTCTCCTTCTTGCAAATATAGAGATTTTCAGGAGGAAATGATAGACCCTGGGTTGACCACATTTTAAACACAATACAAGCATAAAACCATCTGGATTTACTACTGTGGAGAGTTAGTATTTTGTAGGATATCTCACAGAATAATCACTTCTTTAACCTCATTTTAAATCTCGAAAAATCTTAGAAAAGAAATTGGATGCAACTGAGCAAAATTTTTGAAAACACTAAAGAGAATATGGATAAATTTTAATATAAAAGGGCAGACCCTTTCATTTCTCTTTTATCAGACCAGTCACAAAAATCATCTTACATAATTTATATGCAATAACAAGTGAAACATATTTAAAAGAGTATATAGAAAAACAGAGAGATACAATTATAGCAATAGAAAACAGTTAATAGTTGGGATTTATTTAAACATTGGTTCAGAAGAACTTATAAAAAAGCATTCAATGTCTTTTCAACATAGCCCGGCAAGTTCAGCGTCAGTATTAACACTGCCATTGAAACATGGAGCTCAAGTAGCTCCTTCAAGGACACACAGTGATCAAAAACAGCAGGTTCAGGACCAAAAGCTTCATGTTATGACCTCTGAATCCAATTCTGCTTCCACTAGATGATTTGTCTTTTAAGGGAATGGGTCATGTAAAGAGATGAAGTGTTATGGAAATTCAAAACATAATTAACCACTAGGAATAATGAGTTAAATAATTGCTGCTTTATGTGGCTACAATTGGGAGTTGGGATGAGCCGAGAGATAATCGTGGAGGATAAAATAACAGCATATATAAAAATCTAATCCACAGGCCCTCAATAAATGCTCTGCTGGCAGTACGGTAGTGATTCCAAAAAAATCTGTCTGTATGGATAAAAAGGAAGTAGAGAATGGAGGCGGTTTCCAAAAGTCAAAACTGAAATATCGAGATCACTGTATAAAAACTTGAACTACTTCAAATCTTCATCTATTTCATTGTGTGTAGACAGTTTACATCTTTGTGTGAGAGAGCTTCAAATATCTATAAGAAAAAGATGGAACAGAGAAAAGGCCACTCACGAAAGCTTTACAACTTCAATTTACCTAAAAAGGATTTTTCTCAACTGATATCCTTTATATGTAAGTTGTAAATAAATTAGTACTTAGAGGTGAGGAGGAAAACAGAAATGAAAGAAACACAGGCTGCTCAAGAAGACACACCTTCAATCAAAGTGAGCCAGAAAAGCTAAAAATGACAATTTATTCTCTTGATCACTTAATCAGAGTAAAATCAGAAAGGGGAATAAATTGTTTTCTACCTTAGGGGAAGAGTGCAGTGGTAAGAAAGAAAAATGAGCAACATGTTTGAAAACTAAGGCCTCAGAACTTACTCTTCATTAAAAAACTTATGCATGAAAAGATTGTTTAAAGAAAATACAAATGAACCATTAATTATAAAAATACTACAATTTGGCTAAAACAAAATATTCTGTTTTAAAGTAATTTTAGAATTTCACCCAAACAAAGCATGCTTTTATTTTGGGTTGTTTTAATGACTGATTTACATGTGCCAAAATTGGAAAATGATGATTTCTAGTATTTAATATTAATATCCATTGTTGCCATTTGGTTGGTAGCCTGTTCAAATGAGGTCACCTTGATAATCCCAATATTCCTGCCTTTTTTTTTTTAAGTTTTGATAGATAAAGTAACTGAATTCTCCAGAGTTGGATTTAATGGGAAGTGAGATAGAATATAAAAATAGATTTAATGTTACTTTAGACATAATGTATGTGAGGCAAAACATGCTGGCCCACCAGATAGAGCCAGTGGCTTAAGGACCCCAAAACAACAATAAAAAACAGCCAAGTAATTTAACACCAACTGAAATCTCTAAGAGATAAAAGAAAGTAAGGATCTGTTTTTTGGCATAATTTGGATGGAAGAAGCATGGTATGTAGTTTTCAATACTAAGAAGAAGACCAATTAGCACTATTCGTTATTGGTTATTATTAGGAGGAGGGCTCAGGTACCAAGTAGGTATCCTAGAGTTGCATCTCTCTAATGTGACTGTGCTTATGAATCACCTAGGTATCTCTTTAAAATGTATATTCTGACTCAATAGGTCTGGGGTGGAGCCTGAGATTCTTGTGTCTCCAACAGGCTCTCAGAAGACAAGGATGCTGCTAGACTGGGAACCACTTTTTGAGTAGCAGGGCACTACAGCATGGAGTAGGAGCAGGTGCAGGCACTTTTTTGTATATGAGTTGAATAAACTGACTCAGGATTGAGGCAATCTGGGCACCCTCTGGCTATACGGTTTTCTTTCCTATTGACATCTTAGAGTGACGAGGCCAATCAGAGAGAAGACGGGGCAGAGTGAGCAGGATTCTTTTGGGAAAAGAAAAATGCCCAGTGTTTTACCAAGCACAAGACTGGAGAAATGATCATTTTGCATAAATTGCTTTAGACTAATTTTTTTAATAGATTCTACCTGTTCCCGATAAATGAAACCTGGATCATATTCAATGTGTCCTTTCTCCTGAAGGAATAGAGTTGTTGTAAAAAAAAAATTATTATTGATTGGATTATTAGCCAAGATCTGGAAAACACAAAATAGTTAAAGGCTTTCAAGAGAGCCATTTAAATTAAATTTAATTTAAATTAAAATAGTATCTGGTTATTTCCTATTTTCATTAATATTTTGTGTAAACCAAATTATATTATCGTCACTTCATCTTACCTTCTAATAACCTCAAAAATGAAGCTGTGAAAATAGAATGAGGGCTATTTTTGGTCAACTACGAACAGAGTTTTTTTTTTATGAGAAGAGAATGAGTATAGCTGTGCAAGTGATTTTACTATAATTCAGTTTTTCACGTTTATATGGCCTAGAGTTTATGTTGTAATCAAAGAATAATCAGCACTATCCTGACTTTTCACAAAATATATTAGTACCATAAGTTGTATCAATTTGAAGTTCAAATGTATATCACTTTATGTAAAGAGGGCAACCTGTTTTGGCAAAGTAATGCATTGTTCTGGGTTTATTTGGGATAATAAATAATTTCTGTCTAACCTTTGCTTGATGTATTGCAGAAATTACAAGTATTTGTATTTTTCTTTTTTCTTTTTATGTCCTTGGAGGTTTCGGTTGTCTGCCTTGTACTAAATTACAAAGGTGTTTTTTCATCAATAAAGCTAACTCTCTTCTAGTCCAAATCTTTTTTAAACAGAAAAAGAAATGACTATATTCTATTAAAGTTCTTTCTGAGAATTTTAATCATGTTTATATTTCTGGAGAAAGAATAGAGCCTGAAATAATTTATATGAGCTTAAGGAGATTAACCTATTTCCATTACTCTTATTGGACTGCTTTAATTTGTCATTAATTTTTAGCACTATATCTTTAACAGTTAACAAATAAACAGCATATTTATCTTTTTACCATTTTTTAAATAAACTATTATAAACTAAGTATAACCAGATGTTTTCCTTTGAATGTTTTTACAAGTAACAAGGCTATAATTTAGAGTACAAGAAATATTTATCATATAAATTTTGAGGTACAATTAGGCCTGATGGATAAATTACATTTTTTTTCACATTCTTTAACACTGTATTACCTATCAGTGCTCTAGAAGTAGGTATAGATTTTTGTGTGTGTTAAAACTAAGAGTTCTCAGTTAAGTATTTTGAAGAAGTTCCTACTAAAAATCTATCTTTAGTTTCATAATAAATTCAGTGGTTTCTAAGATTTGTGTAATGATCTAAAATACTATTTGGGTTATATAAGGATAAACTGTAGTTATTTTCTTTTTTAATTTTTTACTTTGGTGAGCAAAACAAACCCAGTTTCGAGAATAATCAAAGCTGTCTGCTATAAACAATGTGATATACACTGTTCCACCTAGGGTGACTCAAAGGGAATGTGCTCACTAACATTTTCTTTTTGTTTTTGTTTTGAAACAGGGTCTCTCACTCTGTCGCCCAGGTTGGAGTGCAGTGGCATGATCATAGCTCACTGCAGCCTCAAACTCCTGGACTCAAGCAATCCTTCTGCCTCAGCCTCTCAAGTAGCTGGCACTATACACCTGTGCCACAATGCCTGGCTAATTTTTCTTATTTTTTGTAGAGACAGAGTCTTGCAATGTTGCCCAAGCTGGTCTCGACCTCCTAACCTCAAGTGATCCTCCTGCCTCAGCCTCCCAAAGTACTGGGATTACAGGTATGAGCCACCATGTCCAGCTGCTCACTAATGTTTTAAAATATAAAGCAGTCCAGAATGCTATAGAGCAGCAAAAGAGTGAAACAATACTTACAAATATTAAAATTATACCTTTAATGTGTCTTCACCAAAATTTTAGGTTTTATATCCTCAACTATCCCACTATTCTAAAAACCTTTATATACCTTTAATGTGTCTTCACCAAAATTTTAGGTTTTATATCCTCAACTATCCCACTATTCTGAAAACATATATATACACAACACACACATGCACACACAAATACTTGTATATGTAGATACATGTACATATACATCCATACTGATATACACTTTAAAGACATACACATGTATATATTTGTATGCATGTGATTTACTCAGTTAAACAAAGTTTTTTTATTTATAGTTTTTAAAATCTTTTTTTTTTGTTGGTTCTTTAGTATCCAGATATAGGCTAAATCTTAGTTTACCTAAGTTAATATGATGTGGATCAGAGGAAGCATTCACAAAAGAAGCTGAGGAAACAGGTGAATGCAGAACAAGCATCCAGGAATTTGAAGAAGAATATTTTAAAAGGGTTTCAGACTTCTAGAGATTACAGATTTGGGATTACTTTGAAGCACCAATAGGAGCTGAAGTAAGGAAACAGTTTAGATAGTGGAGAGAAGAGGTCAGAAAGGTTTTGAGGTGGAGTTGAGAGAATTTGCTGATGCTTTGTAATGGCCTCCAGGCAGGAGCTTGAAGACAAGGAAGGAGAGGGATTAGGAATGACTCCTATAGTGGCATCAGCAACTAGGTGGATTATTGTTCCACTTACAGAAATCCTGGAGGGCTAACTGAAGAAAGAATGCATATAATTAACTCCCATTTCTCTAGATTTTAAGTCCTTTTCCTGATTGTGCCCCTTCCTATGCTGTCTTCACTGGATTCTCATAGAGATGCCCTATATGTATAGATATTGTAATTTTTTCCTGTCTTCTTGATCACTACATCAGGCTTCAGAGTCACTTGGGTCAGGGATCAGGGACTTCTGATAGGCTTTCATAAGCCCAAGATGGGCAAGTAGTAGACAGATCAAGTTTATCTTCCTAAATAGAGTGTCAGAGTGTTGCAGTGAAAGGGCCCCTAAAAGTTTCATTTTCTTTTGCAACTTTACTGAGTCAGTTTCTAGTTCCTTAGTTAATACGTTCCCCCACGGCTGGTAGGAGGCCTTCTCCCTTCCCATAACTACGGCCTGTTTCCTGGAGCCAAAGTAGCAAAGTGGAAGAGCCTGGGGTGCACGGGTTTCTACAGGACTCTCACCTCTCCTGGAGTCTTCTGGGGGCCAAATCCTCTAAAACTGATTTATGTGTTTACCTGTACAACTTGGTAAATTTACTAATAATCATTTAATTGTACACTTAAAATGGAGTAAAGGCATGATATGTAAATTAAGAAGTATTCATTATGATGCTTTAGCATATAATCTCCCAGGGATGTTTCAGTATATGCATAGATGTAATATAGAAAATAACAGTGTATATTCATAAAACTGGAATTATATGCTCAGTTGGGAAATTACTTTTGTACTCAATGACCCATGTACATTTTTTTATAACAATAAATATTTGGGAAAAAAAAGGGACCAGAAATGTTTTCTGTTTTTCTTGCACATTCTCCTTTCTCTTCTCCCTCTTTCTCAACACACAAAGACATCCTTATTTCTACCAATAGAATTGCTTTGGTTAAGGGCTGGGGGTTAGGGAGGCAGGAACTGAGGAGGCTGCAAATATAGATTGGAAGGAGTTATAGAGCGGTGACGAATGAGATTGTGTATTTATCTTTCTTTTCGCATATTTACCATTTTAGAACAAGTAAAATGTTTCCCAGTCTGCAGTATAAAAAGAAATTATGTCTTTTTAATGACCGATGCTTCAGTTGCTTCAATGTCATTTAAGAATTCTTTAATTATGCCACTCTCTGTCTTTTACTCCCTCTTCCCCGTTCTCTTTCTGACTGACATTTAAGAAACTGCGTATCTGGCATGAATTGCAATATCTAATTGTAATGCTGTTACACTAAACAAATTTTGTTGAGTAAGACACTTTTGAATCTGGACTTTTTGACCTGGTACACTACTTAGATGCAGAATACATTTTGATTCCTAAGGGCTCTTACTAGTGTATTCTGTATAAGAGTCGTCCAATAGAAATGATACAAATCGAATCTTTTTTCTCAACACAGAAGAAAAATTTCATGATCTAATTACTTTGAACACACCATTAATGCCAACCGTTTATTCTGGGAAGTAACATAGTGTTCATTAAATTTGGTATGCTTCTTCTTCATATGCCTATGTTTTTTGTCTAGTTTTTGCTTCTTGCCTTCTTTCCAGACTGAATGAGTTCAAATAATTGGGCTGCCTCTTTCTACAAAGCCTGCCAGTAAAGTGTTGAAACACTAGATTAACTCTATCAGCTGACTAAGCTTGATTTTCCCTGAGATCCAGTATCCTCACATCTGAAGCATTCCTGAAATTACACCACAGGTAGCATCTCAGAACCAGGAAGGCCAGATGGCCATGCCTTTCCCTTGATGAGCTGCTACGTTGTGTAAGATGTGCACTGGACAACTCCAGGGCACCGTCTTCATCACATCCCTAGAGTTGAACACAGTTCAATCTGTTCAGCCATGCTCTGTAACCTTATTGCCAACTCATCTCTACCATAAATGGAAGTCTCTTTTCAATTAAAAAAAAACTCTATAATTTATTGTTTTGATTCTTTACACCTTCCAGTAACTTACTCTAAGATAATCTTTTTTCTTTTCTGTTCCCTTGATGATTTTGGGACTAGGACCTATGATAAGACAGCATGGTTTTATGAAAATCATGGTAATAGGAGTCAGACTTGGAACTGAGCCTGGCTCTGCCAATTGCTGGCTTTGTAATCCAGAGTGGCTATGCCCTCCAAGCTGAGTTTCTGTTTTTACAAAATGAGGACAACAAAACCTTCCCCTCTGGACCTTTGTAAGGGTAAGTAGGATGTAACGCAGAATATCATAAATGCTTAAAAAATATTAAGCACTTTTGGACAGTCTAGACTGGATTACTAAAATTGTTAAAAAGTGATACCAATAATACTTCACAAATTGACCTAAGATCACACAATTTAACTGTAGTTCTGCCCCCACAAAATATAAATATCTACATATATACATATTTTCTCTGCATGTTTACAATCACAGGTTTCTTGACAGAAACTAAAGGCCCTTATGGTAGCTTAAGAGTCAGCTCAATGATTATCTTGGGATCTCTCGATTCATTCCCTATGATACTCAAAACTTCTCAATTTAGAACAAGAGTTTTAGTTTTTCCATAGCTTACAAAAGTTTTTCCATTAAAAATGCTAACTCACCCAGATATTTCCAACTAATATATTTTATATAAAAACAGGGCAAAACCTAAACAAATTATCTTATATTTTCTAATCCCCAAAAGTTTCAATGCCTTTTCCTTTATTCCACCATTCCCATCATAACATCCCATCTGTTTTTAAAAGAGCACTAATTGAACTAGATGGCAGATCAGAAGAAATTACTTACTATACGAAGAAAGAGAAGAAAAGATATAACATATAAAATAGAAGTTAAGAAATGTAGAGGACAGAATATGGGATTCTACATCAAACTGGGATTCTAGAAGGTAAGAAAAGAGACTACAAGAGAAAGCAAGATCTTCAGAGATAAGGGCTAAAAATTGTCCCAAACTGATGAAAGACAAATATCCTTAGAAGCACAAGTCTTGAACAAGATTAGTAAAAAGAAATGCACACTTATATATCTTGTAATGAAGTAGCAAAACCTCAACCACAAAGAAAAAATATTCATATAAGTCATAGAAAAAAGAGAAATTACCAAAAATGAATAATTATTATAAAAGAGATTTCTCAACAGCAACATGGAGTTTGGAAGACTGTGGAATATCATCTTCAAAGTGCTAAGAGAAAAAAATCATTAACCTTGAATAGTATACTGTCTATAAACAATTCAAAGAGAGAGAGGGACATTTCCAGACAAACAACAAATGAAGAGTACTGTCACTCAAAACCTCACTACAAAACTTTTAAGGGATGTCCTCCAGGAAGAAAGAAGATGGTTACAAAGAGAATGACTAAAATGTAAGAATGAACAGTAAGCAAAGAAATTGGTAAAAATTAAAGGAAATCTGAACAATAATTATAAAATATAACAATGATAATGTCCATTTTGAGTGATTACAATAGAAGTAAAATACTGGGCTGTTACATGTATGATGATAGAGACATCACAAGAAAACTACAGACCAATATCTCTCATCAACATAAACACAAAAATTCTAAACAAAATACTAGTAAAATGAATACAGCAAGATAAAAAAAAAATACAAGCAGGGTTTACCATTACAATGCATGGTTGGGTTAATATCTAAAACTCAAAACATATAATAATATATCATATTAATGAAATAAAGGAGAAAAGTCAAATTATCATCTCAACAGATCCAGACAAAGTATTTGATGAATATCTACACCCACTTATGATAAAAACTCCCAGAAAGCTAGAAATATAAATAAATAGAAATAAAAAGTATATGGGAAATCTACAGCTAATGCAATAGTGAAAGATTACATGCATGAGTGTTCACTCTTATTGGGGACATTATATGGGAGGTTCTGGCCAGTGCAATAAGCCAAGTAAAAAAATTAAACACATGTAAATTGGAAGAGATGAAGTAAAACTGTCTTTTTTTTCATATGCAAACAAGATCATCTATATAGAAAACTGTAAAAAATTTATAAAAACAGGATATAAACCAAATGTACAAAACCAACTGTATTTTTGTATACTAGCAACAAAAATCTGAAAATGAAATAAAATTGTTGCATAGTTCTTTTTAAAAATAAGCATGTGTAGGTTATATATAAGCATAATATATAGGTGAGCATGAATGTTATTTTATTTTTTCCCCTTTTCCAAAAACTAAGAAAAGTTAATGAATGGTAGTAAGTGTGTGTGTATATATGTATAGGTGAGAAAAAATAAACAAATATATGAAAGCACAGAGAGAATAATATTTAACTTGATTTAAAGCAACAAACAAAAAAGACAAAATAAATCTATGCAGAACAGTATTGCCTATAAAAAAATGCTTCTTCATATTTTATTTAGAGAATATTCAGATAGGAACTGAACAAAGAACATTTTCTAAGACATTATGTGCTACATGGCCCTGAACATTTCTTTGCTATACTATAATAATAAGTTAAACTAAATAATAAAAAAAATTAAATGGCTGGTGAACTCGATTATCTTGTTCTGATAGCAGAAATTACTCATTGAAAAATTCATGTAAATACTAGCATCTCAAGAGAGAAATTGAAATATTATATGAAAAAGTTCCCAAAGTAGAGATACAAATGGCTAATAAACAGGAGAAATTATTCTGATTATTGAAATTAGGTGTTTGTAACAGACATGTATTATTGTATTAATTAAAACTTACGACACATAACTATAGAGTATACTATACTCTCATTAACATGTTAAATATTCATAAAAGATAGAAGAAAACAGGAAGGAAGTATAAAAATATTAATAATGATACTGTCTAGCTGGTGGCATCATGGTGTTTCAACTTTTTTAAAATTTATGTTTTTACTTTTCTATAAAAACATATATTATTTTTATGATCAGAAGTAAGCTGTGTACTATCAATATTTAAAGAAAAAAATAATTGAATTAGACTTTCCTATCCTGGAAATATGCCTTTGTGACTGGCTTTAATAATGCAGTCTTAAAGGTAGCCTACTATCACTGTAGGTTCAATCTTCACACCTAATGGTTGGTCATTTGGGTTACTCTAACACATTATGGAAAAAAAATGATTGCATTATAAAGCGGTCCCACCCTCCACTTAATCCTTTACAAGGTAACAAATATAAAAAATGACTACCTGTTTCCAGACATTATCTTTCTTTCTGCTCTGAACCCCCTTTTGTTTCCCCTGCCACCTCTACCTCAACCCACCCTCAAACAGATCTATGCTGAACACCTCCTCAAGACAAACAGAAGAACTATTATTTAAAACTATAACATGTCATCGAGATGAACTAATTGTTACTTTAACATTCAAGATTTGAGGATTAATATTTTAAAGTTAGTGTTGCTCATTTTCTATGTGAACTTTGGTATCTGTGTTTTGGTAGGAGAATGAAACAGTGCGTATTTAAAGCCAAACAACAAAATAACTACATGGATAAAAACAGATCTCATGACAAAAACCCTACAGTACTTGAAAAGGCTAGAAAAATTTCTTTCTTGCCCACAAATGATTCATGTAACAACATGCAACAAGTATCAGTGCCCCTTATTACGTACCTCTGTACTGAATATGCAGACTAATCTACCTAAGCATTTTGTAGGCAGAATTAATTTTCTATTTACCCAGAAGATCTACAAAAGAAATGAGCTTAAACTGTTGTGATTAAATCTGATTTGGCTTAAAAAAATAGGTGTTCAATTGAAAGAATAATTAAATATTGGAAAAAGGTTTCCCATCAAGGTTGTGAAAGGCTGAAAGAGTTGTAAAAAAAAAGACAAGCATTTCAATAAAGACGGATGTTGCCTGAGTGCTGTGCTGGCTAGAGGGTGGAAGCTAATTCAGAGAAGCTGGTGGGTCCTCTTCCATCCTTGATGCCCACATTTTTAAACAGCTCTTTCATGGCCTCACTTAAACATCAAATATCAAATAAAATGAGTCAGTCAGTCCAGTCTAGCACAAAAGAGAATTAAAATTTTATTTAAGAAATTATTTTTTTTCTTTTTTATTATTATATCAGAATATTATGGGGTACAAATGCTTTGGTCACATAAATTGCCTTTGCACCGCTGAAGTCAAAGCTACAAGCATGCCCATCCCCCAGACAGCATGCCCTGCGCCCATTAGGTGTGAATTTACCCATTCCCTCCTCCTCCCTCCCACCTGCCCGATCCCCATTGAATGTTACTTCCATATGTGCACGGCAGTGTTGATGATTAGTACCAAGAAATTATTGTAGTAGCATGTATATAATGCATTTGTAAAGCAGCCATTCATTCTTTCATTTTTTCCTTTAGAAGATACTTAATGAGCATCCATTAGGTGCCAATCACTAATCTAGGATCCAGGAAGTTATAAAAAGCCTATGCCCTCATGAAACTTGCATTTCAGTGGGGAAAGCAGACAAAAAAGAGATAAACAAAAGTATGTAATATATCAGGTACTGTAAGGTACTTAAATAAGAGACAGAGGGAGACATGAGCACTACTTCAGTTAACACTGGGCAGCAGAGAGGTAGGACCTGTTTGAGGAGATAACACTTGAGCAGAGACTTGAATAAAATGAGGGAGCAAGCTCTGCAAATATCTGAAGGAAAACAGGTCTAAGCAAAGATCAATGTCACAGAGACTGGATTGGCTTTCATGCTCAAGAAAGGAATGGGCAAGGGGAGATTTGTAGTAAGTGAGCTCAGGGAAGTAAACAGGCTAGATCAAGGGGAGTCTCACGGGCCTTTGTAAAGATATCGAATGTTACATTAAATGCATGGGACAACACTGGACAGCTGAGAGAAGGACAGTGATACAATTTGATTTATAATTTTAAAGACTTGCTTTGGCTGTTATATAAAGAATAGATTTGGGGCTAAGTGTAGAGGCAGGGAGACCATGTAAGAGGCTACTGAAATAATACAGGTAAGAAACGGTGTGGCTTGTACCAGAGTGGGATGAGAAGTGGTTAGGTTCTGGATATACTTTAAGATGTAACCAATAGGACTTACTGAAAGATGGGATGAGAGTTATGAGAAACAGAGAGGAGCCAAGGATGATCTCAAGTGTTTTGGTCTAAGCTATCAAAAGATAGAGCAGCTGTCAACTGAGAGGGGACAGCTCTTGGTGGTGCTCGTTTGGGAGGAGAGTGAGAGCAGAAACTAAGTTCTGGATATTCAGAGTCTGAGAATTCTATTAGATGCCCTGTTGGAGATGTCGAAAAGGTAAATGCCAGGAATGTGGCACCAGGGCAGAGGTTTGGGTTGGAGATACTAATTTGGAGGTTGTCAGTGTATAGACGGCATTTTAACATGTGCTAAGGAAATCAACTATCAACTGAGTGCAGATATAGAAGTAATCAAAGCTGTAGCCTTATAATATGCCAGCCTTTAGTGTTAGGGAGGTGAGCAGAAACTAGTAATAAAAACTGAAAACAAACAACTGGTAAGATAGAAGGATAACCAGGTGTGTCCCAGGGGTCAGGTGAAGAATTTGTTCAATAAGGATGTGTCAAATCCTGTTGACAGGTCAAGCAAATGAAAACTGAGAAAGGACATAAATTCAATGAGATGAGAGGCCACTGGACCTCAGCTGAGGAGTTTTGATGGAATGATAGAAAAAACAATCCAATTGAAATGGGACCGAGACATAACGGGAGACAACAGGGAGCATAGACAACCATTTGGAGGAGTTTTACTATAACAGGGAGCAGAGAGCAGGAAGTAGATCAAGGGTCCAGACCGCAAAGCTGGAATGCAGGAGACCTCCTAGGAATACTAAGATCTCTTATGTTTAGAAAACAAAACAAAATAAAAGCTATTGCAACAATTATTGCCTTATTGTAAAGCAGAATAAAGTTTCCGTTTTGTATTCTCCCATTATTCCTGAGATCTGCATTGATGATACGTGAATTAACCAAAACAGACAAACAAACAAAAAAACTATATAAAGCATGTAAATCTATTTCATGTAAGGGTATATTGTAAGGGATATTTTATATATGAGAAAAGTGAGGCATAGAGAGGCTAAGTGACTTGCCTAGTGTCATACAACCATAGTAGCAAAGTAGAGTGTATAGAATGGTCTATGTGCTCCTGACACTAATCCAGCTTGTCTCCTTGAAGGAGTGAACAGGGTCCCCATCAACTGATCATGGAGAGTGCTGTCTTGGAAATAAACAGCAATTCCACAGTGAATACATTGAGAGGAGACTCCCTTAAGTAGCGTGGACAGGAGCTCCAGAGGCACAAAATAGACCTAAGAATTAAACGAAACCAGATATTCAGAGGCCAGAGGGCAGACAACAGGAGGAGGAAATAAAAAATGCAAAGTCTCTGGCAGAAAAAAATAACCTGATGTTTTCTTGGAATAGAGCAAAGGCCAGCCCAGGATGCTTGAAGCACAAAGAGAGAGCAGGAAAATAGAACAAATGAGGTCAGAGAGACAGGCAGGGGCTTCATCATGTCTGGTTTCAGTAAGCTGTGTGGCTTTTATTCTAAGTGCAAGTGAAAGATCATTTTTACTTCTCTGTGCTGGCTGCTAGAAAGCTGAAAACAAAATGTATGGCCCATATCTCCATGGTATATTGCAACATGCTTTTTCTGTTTGCACTTTTTATCTGACTTAATCTCATCTTTCATATTGTACCCAGTTTCTTCCAATACCTCAAAGCCAACGAGAATAACGATTGAATTGCTTTCTCTCTCTTTTTTTTAAATGATTCTGGGAATAACTTAACACAAGTAAATAATAATATTCTTTATCTGGTTAGAGTATGCAGATTTCGGGTACTAAACTTAGTATTGCCATTACATATGCAGCTAATACTAGGAAAGTCACTGGACATTATAATACCTCTATTTCTTCAACTCTTAGAAAGGAAATGTACAATGTTAGAGAGAGATCATAAAAGACTATCAATGAAAAATATAAAATTAGATATAAATTCACATGATTATACTTATTGTGCTATACAGAAGCATGCAAGAATCAAATAATTTTGGGGAAATATACTTGTGTTTGAAAATAAACTATTATTATTTATAGTTTTGTGAAAAGGAAGTCTTAATTTACTAGTCAAACTTGTCTGTGCAAAAAAATCTTTTATAACTAAATGATATAACATGATTTTTCAGTTTTAATCTAGAAAAATAATCAAATTTATTAACCTTTTCCCATTCCTATAAAATGAAGGTATAAATCACAAAGGAAGAAATTTATTTGTATCAAACACAGTGGAGAAAGATTTAATATCCTTAATATGAACAAAAATGATTAAAATGAATCAAACACTGAAGCCATAGGAGGAAAAAAATGGGCAAAGGACATAATGGATTCAAGTTCATAATAATGACACTGGTGTGAGATGGACAACTTCCCAGTTCATTAGTATGGGTGTAAATCTTATAATCTATATCAGGACATACCATCTTTTATGCCATTGACTATAATAATTTCACATTCAGGGATTTCCTCCAAAGAAATCAGAAATAGAAAAAAAAGTGGAAGGAAGGTAAACATCACATCATAGAGTATGACTGAATGAGTTTGGGAAAATTCAAAAGATGTAATACAATGCAGATGTTAAAGAAATACATTATCGGATAATAGGGCATTATTTATTTAGCATCAATGAGAAGCAATATATAGTCGAATACAAATTTTATAATAAACTACATTCAAATATGTATTCATAGAAAAAATTTTGGAAGGAAATACAACAAAATGATAATAATGACTACCTGTATGTGGTAGAAATATTGGTAATTTATCTTTTTTTACTCTGTAAAATACTGACAAAGATCATGAATTGCTTTTATATTAACAATTAGTAAGAAAAAATATATAATTATAAATTATGAAATAAAGTGAACCTGCAAAATATTCTAAGCTTTTAGATTATAAAATGCAAATTATGTTTTTGTGTACACGCCTCGGCATGAGTTCTCAGGCACCTGTGCCTATGAGAGAGGTGTGTGCACACACGCACGCATTGTGCATGACACAACGGTACAATTTGATCCTACACATATTTATGGGCACCTAAATGAAGAAAATAAGTCTAATTATTTTTTATAAATATGTATAACTCAACTTCTGTTTACTGAGTTTGTCTAATAGCCGAATACAGGGGTTGGTTACTGTGGCCCATGGGCTAAATCTGGTCCATGGCTTCTTTATACATTGTCTGTAACTACTATTGCACTAGGACAGTGGAGTTGAGCAGTCATCACAAAGACATATAGCCCACAAAGCCTAAAATACTTACTATGTGACCCTTTACAAAAAATGTTTGCTAACTCCTGGTCTAATAGCCCAACAGACTCATACATATTTGAGGGGAAACTTAATACTAAATTAGCTGAAAAATATATTTTCATATGATTTATATTGTTATGTCCATTAAAATAAAGTTATGAATAGTTAGAATAGCATGAGAAATATTTATAGGGTAAGATTAAGTTTAAAAAGTGAATATAAAATGCAGATATAACAGAATCAAATGACATCACATAACTCTATGACTAGAAAAAATTGAAATAAAATATAACAAAATTTTCATAGTGGCAATTTTTGAGGCATGAGAATATGGGTGATTTTCCTCTCCCCTGTTTTCTAAGTTTAGGATGTTTTTCCCAAATTGTCATAATGGATATGTTTTGCTATTATAATGGAAAAAAGGTTAGATGAATTCATTATAAAAATAAAATTCAAGACATAAGCATCAAAAACATCCATTTTGGACCATACCCATAAATTTAAAACAAAACAAATTTTAAATAAAGTTTTATTTTTAGAAATTAAACAACAGACTAAAGAATGAAATAGCTGAACAATATAATTAGCTTAGAGAATTAAATTACTCCATGTTAGCTAAACTATTGACAGCTTATTCTTCAAGGGAAATAGGGAAATTTAAGTGTCTATTCTGGGACTCTCTAAAGACTGTGTACTAAGTTCAGGTTTAAAAAGAGTCAGGGGAAGAAAGATAATACATAACTCATGATTAGCACTTAATAATGTGTCTTCTAATTATTTGTCTGTAATCCACAGTTCAGTGTTTATGCCTTAAATGAACATTTGACAGAAGCATATCTTCGTTGCCTGAGGTTAAAAGAAAAAAAAGCCTATATACTGCATGTATAAGAATAGAGATTTCTTTATCTTGTATGAACTAAGTTTAAAAATATATTATGGCTATGAGATTGCTAAATATAGAAGATACATCTGTAATATTAAGATACTTGTCAAACAAAAAGTCTCTCAATGATTTATTACAGCTCAATCCTGTTGTAATAAAAATTTAGTCCCATAACAGGTGTAAAGCCTGTGCTATAAAGTTTAGTAACTGCAGTATGTGATTGAAAAGCAACTAATTTGCAGAAGATGCTGTGATTGGTCCTGAGAATTAAGCAATTATGTGTAGAAGAAAACTTTACAGAAGGAGGCTGTCAGATGTTTTCCCTCTAGAGATGAAACTATCTCATTACCTGCTTTCAATTAGGTCCCTTATAGTGGTGACTGAATGTTTCTTTTTTTTTTTCTGAGACAGAGTCTCACTCTGTTGCCCAGACTAGAGTGCCATGGTGTCAGCCTAGCTCACAGCAAGCTCAAACTCCTGGGCTCAAGCAATCCTCCTGCCTCAGCCTCCTGAGTAGCTGGGACTATAGGCATGAGCCATCATGTCTGGCTAATTTTCTCTATATATTTTTAGTTGGCCAATTAATTTCTTTCTATTTTTTTTAGTAGAGACAGGGTCTTGCTCTTGCTCAGGCTGGTTTTGAACTCCTGACCTTGAGCGATCCTCCTGCCTCGGCCTCCCAGAGTGCTAGGATTACAGGTGTGAGCCACTGCGCCCCGCCTGAATGTTTCTTTAAAAGAATTTTACAGTGATTCACATGCTTACTAGGCCAAATTCTTATAGGAATAGAGTCAATAAAAACCAAAACAAGAATCAGGCAAACAACAATTCTCCCTTATGTACGTGGGATTTATGAACACATACATAAAAATCTAAGATTGGAGTAAGAGTGTTAAATCATTCATTTGCATAATTTAGTTTTAAAAAAAGTATTATATGTTATTGTTTTGCTCAACCATTCAGAAGAATGTATTAAACATATCCTCCAAATATGCAAAAATGAGTTTAAAAAGTTTTATCCAGAAGCTATGAAATAAAAGATTGTATATTTAACTTCATAAAATAAAAGCATTTGATGGATAAAAAATATGTGTAGTATGGCTGGGAGTGATGACTCATGCCTGTAATCCTAGCACTTTGAAGTCTAGGTGGGAGGATCACTTGAGGCCCCCAGTCAGAGTCCATCCTGAGCAACATAGTGAGACTCCATCTCTACTAAAATCAAAAAAAAGAAATTAGCTGTGTGTGGTGGTGCACACCTATAGCCCTAGCTACTCAGGAAACTGAGGCAGGAGTATCCTTTGGGCTCAAAACTTTGTAGTTACAGTGAGATACGATCAGGTGACTGTACTCTGGCCTGGGTGACAGAGTAAGACTGTCTCTAAAAAGGGGAAAAAAAAAAAAAAGAAAGTGTATATAGTCAAATGACAAACTGGAAAACATTTCCTTAATGTATTAAATACTTACAAAAGAATAAGAATGTCAATAAGTAAATTTTCAAATGCATGTTGAATTTTCAAATGCATGTTAAATTTTCTGTGAAGTGTTACGCATTTCATAACACTTAACAGAAAAGCAAAATCATGTGTCCTTCAAATATGAAAAGATAATCTCATGGATAATATAAAAAATGCAAATTAGAATGACAACAAAAATTCTAATTGGTAAATTTGTTTCTAACAGGGATACAGGTTAAGAATTCTGAAACTGCATTACATGTATTATGAAATTAAACAAATAAGTAAATAGGCCGTGTACAGGGAAAGCCATGTTATTCACACTATCAGAGAGGGAAGTTACAGAGAAATAAGAAAGAAATAGTAGGATGAACCCTGTACTATGAGATTGGAGTTGGAGACATAAACAAGAACTCACGTTTACCTTAATATATAAACAGAGGGATAGATACAGAAATAATTACAGATATGTGTGTATACACGTGTTACCTAACTATGGCCACTGACAGGGCTGAAGCAATGACTCTCCAGTAGCAACAAACATACCCAGTGCCCAGATCTTCATTTCTAAATACTATTCTCCAATAAAAGGAACCAAGCATCCTTGAAGAAATGGCTGACTGTAGGCCTGGGCAAGGAAAAATACAAGATGATCCTGGAGCATCTTGAGTCAGAAAATAAGAGCTCGGCTAACAGAAGGTCAAGGGCCATGTCAAAGGGACCAGGAGCCAACCTGAAAGAGCTCTCAATGGCTAAATCTGAAAGAATTTGAAAGACAAAATAAACTGCGAAGTGTTGGATTATAACCCAAAGTTATGTCATATAGATGATATAAATAACTGCATAAATAAATAAATGTGGGATAAAACACAAATGGGCTATCTTCACAATATTTCTGTAAATTTAAAATTACTCAAAAGTAAAAAGTTTATTAAAATATTGTTTATTTATAGAGATTATTTAATAAATGAGAAATATTCTCCATATTTTGATAAATGAATAAAAGTGGACTAAAAAGCTAAATAGATGGTATTATTCTAGTTTAGAAAATAAAAAGGGAAATATACCAAATAAAACAAAACTACAAAAAAAACACAATTTCCTTTCTCAAAGACTGACAAATATCAAAACATTGGTAATAATCTGGATTGTTGTTCAGGGTGTGGAGAAACATTCTGATCCATAGAGAAGTATAATTGGCATAAAGTGCCATGGAGGGCAACATGACAACATGTTTCCATTGACCAAGGGGTTCTCCTAATAATTTATACTATAGATGTTTTTGCACATGTAAGAAATGGCATGTGCACATGAAAATTTACTGCAGCATTTTTGTTAATTTATGTTGAAAATAACCTCAATGTCCACCATTATGGACCCAATAGAATACCACATAGCTGTTAAAAAGAATGATATGACTTTATATATGTGGATATGAAAAGTTCCTCAAAAGATATTGTGCAGGGGAACAAAAGCAAGGTGCCGATAGTGACTATTTGGCTTGATAATAGTATATAGTTGCAAACTCTCTCTCTCTGTTTCTCTCTCTCTCTCTCTCTCTCTCTCTCTCTCTCTTAACAAGAAATTAGTTAAAGAAGAAGTCCTGGCTGATGGAAGATTGAGGAGCATAAATGAGTTACTTCCATCGTACACTATTTCATACTTGAATTTTGTACAATGTGCATGGTGGATTATCTATCTTAAAAACTGAAAAACTCAACACAATCTCTCCAAAAATGAAATTCATTTAATAAAGTTTTGATTAGTATTCTGCTAATAAGTTAAACAACTGTGTTGACATTTTTACAAATTATTCAGAGATTTTAACAGCCGTAACTAATGAATTAGCTATGAACTGAATTTAGCAGTTTGTAGTCACTGGGAAAAGAATTATTCACTTCGGAGAAGAAAATGTTGAGATAGTGTTTTCATGTTAAAAAGAAGTCACTGAACAGTGATTAACTTGCTATGTGCAATAGCTCTGCATTCCTTCTTTGGTAGTTAATGGTTGGCCTGGATTCCAAAAGAGATCATGAAATTTTCTCCTTAGGAGTGAATAGAGAAAGCCAGATATTAGATTAGTATGATTTGAAGAAAAAGAAAACTATATGACAAAAATTTGTCCAACCTCTCATGAAAAGAAATTCATACTTAACATACAAGATTTTTGTTTGTTTTTATTAGCAAAAATTGAAATATTTTAAATGCTGTGCTGGCCAGGGTAAAGACAAGCTTTGATTGGTGCCCTAATGGTACAATCTTTATGGAGGACAATTTGGCATAATACATTACAATTTTTAAAGATAGTCACAGTCTATGATCAAGAAAATCCTACATCTATACAAGAACAGTCATTTGTAGTATTATTTATAAAAGTCTGAAAATATCCTAAATACCCGGTAATAGTGACTACTTAAGTAAATGATGCTCCATCCATCCAATGGACTATTAATCCATTAAGAAAAATGAAGCAGCTCTATAGGTAATAAAACAGAATATATTTATGATATTGTTATAAACAGCAAAGTGCAGGACATTGCGTATAAACTGTTCTCACTTGTGTAAAACTTATAAGGAATTGACAGAAATGTTTACAAAATGAGATATCTCTGGAAGGATGCACAATCAACTTCTAACAGTGGTTGCTCTTGAAGAGGAGAATTGAGTGACGGGAGTGGGGATAAAAATGCAACAGAAAATTACTTTTCACTTATACACCCTTTAGTACTTTGGGATTTTGTAACATTAAAATTTCAAATAATAAAATTTGTGTAATTTAAAGTATTGGTCCAATGCCCATCATAGAAGTCATTCTTTGGGTTTAAGATGTTCTTTCTAAAAATCGGAGACAAGCAATCTCAGTTTTAGTAGCATGGGATTGAATGAGATACAGTTTGGACTAGGATTAAGATTGGGAAAAAATAAAAAAAGGTGTGGAGGATGGGTGCTCCTGGGACATTAGGTACTTTTCTGGAGAGCCATGGGTATTCAATGGCATCTAAAGGGAGAAAGGGCCAAGGGATTGCCAACATAAGAATCCCTGGCTTATCACTATGCTCTGGGCTGATCCTGACTTGAAAAAATATCTCTATAGTACTTACAGGGCTCTTCCTGATGGAAAGTAGTTTCGCGCTTTATAATATTTTTACTATACCATGTATAAGCACAGCTGAAAGACTCAAGTGAAATTTAGCAATTTATGATTAAAAACTTGAAAATATTTAAACCTTTCAACCTAATAACCTTAGTTCTAAGACTAAAGAACCAATCAAAATTTTGGCCAAATTTATAGATAACTATGTTCACTATAGCAATGTTTCTAATATTAA
The DNA here is from genome assembly GCA_963574885.1 of Lepilemur ruficaudatus. Taxonomy (NCBI): domain Eukaryota; kingdom Metazoa; phylum Chordata; class Mammalia; order Primates; family Lepilemuridae; genus Lepilemur; species Lepilemur ruficaudatus. The sequence continues at coordinate 94,477 of CAUYRT010041175.1, forward strand.
AAATGTAAACAATCATGAATTGTAAGATTTGGATAATAGTTAAGCAAATTTTAGTATATATCTTAGATGGAATATTATACAATCATTAAAGTGGTGTTTTTAAAGAACAACTGATAGAAAATAATTAAGAAATGGGAAAAACACAGACTATACCTTTGCATGTATGAGAGATCTTCAAAAGTTAATGAAAAATGCATATTAGGAAAAATTTATAGACAGATTTCAAAAAAATTTTTGCACCTCAATAAGCTCATACTAACTTGTCATAACACGCCTGAACAGGATCTAGTTTGAAGCACTAAGAAGGATAAGACATCAATTTGAAAAGAGCTTTTATCGGAGAACATGAATTCTGCTAAAATTGAAGCAAGAACAAGCATCAAGTTTGTGGTAAAGCTTGGGTGAAAGAATGGTGAAATCACTATTGCTTCACAAAAAGTTTATGGTAACAATGTCCCAAAGATATCAGCAGTATACAAATGGATAACTTGTTTTAAGAAGGGAAGAGATGATACTGAAGATGAAACCCACAGCAACAGACCAGCACATCAATTTGTGAAGAAAAAGTTAATTTTATTTGTGCCGTAATTGAAGAGGACTGATGATTAACAGCAGAAATGATAGGCAACACCATAGATATTTCAATTGATTCCACTTACACAATTCTGACTGAAAAATTAATCGTGAACAAACACTGCCAAAACCATTGCACCTAGACCAGCTACAGACCAAAGCAGAGCTTTTAATGAAAAATTTAAATAAATGGGATCAAGATTCTGAAGCATTTCTTTGAAGAGTTGTAAAAGGAGATGAAACATGGTTTTACCAGTACAATTCTTGAAGACAAAGCACGATGAAAACAATGGCTACCAAGAGGTGGAAGTGTTCCAGTCAAGGCGAAAGTGTATTGGTCAAGAGGAAAGGTCATGGCAAGAGTTTATCGAGATGTTCAAGGCATTTTGCTCGTTGATTTTCTGGAAGTCCACAGAACAATATCATTTGCTTATTACAAAAGGGTTTTGAGAAAGTAAGCCAAAGCTTTAGCAGAAAAATTCCCAGGAAAGCTTCACCAGAGAATCCTGCTCCACCACAATATTCCTGCTCATTCCTCTCATCAAAAAAAGGTAATTTTGTGAGTTTTGATGGGAAATCATTAGGCATCCAACTTACCCACAGTCCAGATTTGACTTCTTTTCTAACCTTAAAAAATCTGTAAAGGGTGCCTATTTTTCTTCAATAATATAAAAAATGCTGCAATAATATGGTTAAGTTCCCAGGAACCTCAGTTCTTTAAGGATGAACTAAATGTCTGGTATCATCACTTACAAAAGTATCTTGAATTTGATGGAGCTTATTTGAGAAAGAGAGTTTATATCTTTTATTTTTGTCTTTTAATTTCATTTTACCACAAACATTTTGAAGTCTTGTCAGATATTTGATCCCATTTTTCATGTTAATACATTTTTCTTATAAAGAGAAAAGAAACAAACATTAAAAAAATGAACTTTTGAAGTCTCCTTATATATTTGCTCACATTTTTCATGTTAGCATAGTTTTCATAAAGAGAAAACATAAAAACATAAAAGAGAAAATAAACAAGGTAATACAATGACATGATTATGTTTATTGGCAGGGATTATGAATGCTTCATATTTTCATTTTACTTGCACTTTTTTATATTTTACAAATACTCTACAATGACCACTTATTTCTGTTAAAAATTGATGTAGATTTTTTAAATTTAAAAAATCAAGTGCTTTAACAGTAATTTAATATATTCCATAAACCTAAAAGGAGGTTGAGTTTTTCAACTTTACTTTTAATACACTGACAACTGGCTAATATGCAGAAAACATATGGCACATATAAAATGTACTTTAAAAATCCATGTTGATTGGCTAAGATTTGCCATATAAGAAATAAACAGGGTAAAAATTACATTTAATTTAATTGCTTATCTTAGTAAACGTATCTAATTAAAATATAAATATTTTTTAAGTTGGTATTACTCAGTTTGATAGAACATTTATGGCAATTGTAGAATAATTCTTAATAATTGTTCCAGCAGGGGGCCATTTCTCAATTATTCTTTGCATTCTGCAGCTCTGATCTATGCTTGGTATGCCCACTGAGTCTAAGTGATTTCCAGTGGTGTGTAGCTAAAGGAGAAATGAGCTGATTCTATATTCCATTTAGGTACCAACTTTAAATAAGTATATGTAGCCTCATATAATAATGATGATGCTATTGGGCCAGTTGACAAGCTACCTATTCTACTTCTTAAACATTTTGAATTTTCTTTTATCCAGAGAGTAGGGCTTGCTTTGCTACAAGCTCTTTACAACCCACATCCTCATCTTCCTTTCATAAGAATTCCAATGGGATCCAAATAATGGCCTTTGAATGGTTTTCTTCCATATAAGACTAATTACCCTATATGGGAACCAAACCTGCAATTTTAATCTCATTAGTACCATATTCCGACCAATTTAGCTGAGTCCTATTTACTTATTCAAAACTCAGCAAATGGAAAATTATTTTCTTAAACTTGACATAAATTCACACTTCTCATTTTATTCTTTCCAGCAAAAGCATTACAAAATGAGATATATTGAAGTTAGTAGACCCTTTCACAAGCAGTTAGGAGTCTTAAAAGAAATAAATATAAAAACTGATTTAAAGAATAACTTAATGAGAAAGGCAAGTCTTTGAAATATTAAGGTAAAATGAGAATAAAACAAATACTGAATACTGAATATGAGCTCTATCTAGGTAACAGAAAGCAAATGATTTGGTAAGAATTCAGCATTCAATAGTTCATATCAACATCATCTTGAGAACTATTTTTAGTGTTTATCTCTGTTTGAAAGATGGGTGTCTGCTATATTCAGATGAAAATCTAGAACAAAATCTCATGATTTGCAGTCAATCAATCAACTTCTCATTCTCCATTTGTTAGGATTTCCATGGTGTGCCAACTCACTACAATGCACTTGAAGGAAAATAGTTAATTCCTGATCCTTTCTCTTCTCACAGCCTTAATCTTTCTCCTTGCCCCAGGAGCGTATCTTTTCCCTGAAAGCCACTTATGATCCAAGTTATACTGATAGAAGCACATTTCCTCTGACCGGGAAATCCCATGGCAAGGAAAGTTCACAGATGTTGGGATCAAATGAGATTATATTGGTATAATAAAATAGTTTCTATAGACCTGAGTGCCACACAATCAGAGGTATGGTTCATAAAATTAGAGATAAGAATTTTATCCTAGGATTGTTTAGGACTAAGCAATAGATTAATTTATGGAAACACCTGCTTTGCTTATGTAAATCTGGCATTGTGGTGTCTGTGGAATTATTCATAAGCCTATCAAGGAATGTAAAAGTAGATAATCATAGTAAATGGCAGATGCTTATGTCCACTGCAAAGCTGGTTTAAAGTTTCATTTTTCAGTCGTCTGCTGACTGCTGAATCTTTAGAGAAACTTCCAGTTCACCTTAATTAAATTAGATAATGCAATTCACAGGTTGTTTCTGGACCACTGCTCTTATCACTCTAATGGAAATCAATGAAAAAATATGAAGCTTACTTATAAAACAGAAAATAAAAAGTACATATAAAATTTCAGAAAAGCAGTTCTTGATTACATGGGCAGTATACTAACTGGCTAAAATTGTTTAACAGTAGAAATTACTTCAGTGTAATATTTGCTGTATTTTTAACTCCTTCCTGACTAAAACTATTTTGCTTCAAAAGATTTTCTTATAACTCCTATAAACAAATAGTATTCCCATTAGAAAATACAAAAGCTTGCTTTGTAGTTGACCTACGATTGGTCCTGCTAATCTGTTAGCCTTAAAGGGAAAGGCAGGTTCTGTGTTTTGGGTTTCTTTTCAGATGCATAGAAAAAAACCATCAACAATAACATTCCAAAGTAGGACATGATAACTTCCTTTAGGTTGTAACTGAGAAAAGAAAATTCAATTGAGGAGAGTCTTCTTCTTTGTCTCCCTTTCACAAAAACAATTATTTAGATATTTATCAAGCCTCTAATTTATGCTGGACTCTGTTCTGTTAGAGGTTCAGAGATTAAAAACAAACAACAAACAAACAAACAACACACAACAATCCAATTCCTTCCTTTCAAGTGTTTATAATCTTGTAATGTAGATAATCAAGAAGATTAAATGTCATATACGTAAAGAAGTACTTATATGTCATCTAGGATGAGCAGGTAACTTACACGGAAGGTGGCCACAGGATTGAAAAATGAAGTCAGTCTTGAAGAGCAAGTAGGAGTTACAGAGATAGACAAAGGAGTGTGCCAGTGAGTATGAGCAGATCATTATGACTGCAGCATTACATGTGTTTGTACATGGGTCTGATAGGGCTGTGATAGGAAAAGCAAAAACAACAACAACAACAACAGAAAACAGCAGCAACAAAATAGTAATAGTGGCTGAAGTCATATAGTTTCCACTTTGTGCGAGGCACTGTTCTAGGCATTTTACATATATTAACTAATTTAATCTTCTCAACAATAATATCTTACCAATAATAATACTATTATTTCTAACATTTTACAAATAAGAAAAATAGAGGTCCTTAGAGATTAAATGACTTGCCAAAGGTGACCCAGCTAACTGATTAGTGAGCTGGAACCTAAACTCAGACACTTTAGTCAGAGTTGGGGATTAAAATGGTAAGCATGATCTTGTATATCACAGTAAAGTTTAACATAAAGTCTAAGGGTGACGGCAAACCAAGGAAAAATTTTAAGCAAAACAAAAACAAAAGTGAGATTTATATTTTAGAGAACCTGTTAGGCTGAAGTGTTAAGCACAGCTTGGGAGGAAACCGGACCCTGTGAGGGCAATTAGTTAAATCCTTGCACCAGCCAAACAAGAAGTCACAAGGGCCTGATAGAGGGCAGAAAGCAAATAACAAATGTTCCTTGGCAGAAAAAGAATTCTGTTGAATTTTCAGCATATCTAACAGAATCTTCCTGCCAGGTATAGTATCACAGGCAGTCAAATCGGTGGTCTAAAAAGAAAATAAGTAGGAAAAAAGGGAAAAATCATAAATGGGCAAATATAATTTAAAATGATGGTAAATAAATAATAAAATCCATTCTGTCTAATCCTTGGTTCGGAATAGTATTGCCAGAATATGCTGAATACATAGGCAGGCCTAGAAAATTTATAAAGGTTTGTCTTGTGATCTAATAAAGTTGGTTTTTAAAAGTCATTTGTTTGGCTACACTATTCTTTCATCGTATAACATAAAGTTTGTTTTATAATAAAAATATCTTTATTGCCTAGTAAAGTGAGGAGATTCACTAGGTAAATGTCCTGAAGAGGGTTCGAAATTTAAATCATTATATCATGTGTTTTATAGTAAAGTTTTTGAATAAACTTGCTTTATGATGGGTTTATTTTCTCAGGAAAATAAAGTAATTGCAGGTAGTTTAAGATCAAAACAAAGCCAACATAAATATCCCATACTAACAATCAACAATGGAGGTGACTTTATACTCAGGGCAAAGATAAAATACTAGCTGCATATCATCCTTGTTTAAAGAGGCACTTTTCAACATTTTGTTTTATGCTTTGCTACAACTTTATGGTTTATCATTGATGCTTAATCAATAGGACTATGTTAACTAACACTATTCAGTGGCTTATTGGGAATACTTCTTTTGCAAACTCCAACACAAATATGAGAATAAATAGAAGTAAACATCTTCTCCATCTCAAGTGTTTGTTTCTTGAAGGATACTTGATTGGTCTTAAGCGTACTGAATGCAGTAACATTTGGAGTGGAAATGTGCATTAGTTCTAGAGGTATCTAGCTGAGATCTATTTCAATCCTTACCTCTAGAAAAGTCTCTAACGTTTCTCCACATTTTCCAGGCTGTATTAGGTTGGCTCTGACTGAAGATATTAATTATTTTTATTTCTCAATATTATTCTAATGATTAAATCTAGTATCCTTAAAGATGATGACTTATAAAATGAATATGTGAATGACAATAATAATAGTCATTAGTTTCTAAATTATCAAAATATTCACATGATTTTTTACTAACCTTTTGGACTATTTTTAAGTAAAACATACAAATCATAATGATAATAATGATATTAAAATATGATTATAAAAATCATAATATACATTTATGAACCAGGTACTATTACTAATTTTACATTTTACCTTTTATTCATAACCACTTCATTAAGTAGATGTGATTATATTATATTCTGATGTTAAGGATGAAATGACTGTGGCTTGGAGAGTTTCAGTAATTTATCCATATTTCCAGTTAGGGGGTAGGATTAGCTGATTGATTCTAAAGTCTACATTATTAGTTATTATTCTGTACTGTTTATACTATTTGATTACAAACAAAAAATAACACTAGACTTCAGTGCATAAAATCACAGACACTTGGCTTGCCAGTTATTAAGTTAAGCCTCAGCTCCAAATGTACTCTTTTATTCTCAGCTCTAATGCTGGGGCTGAGATTCTGTAAACTTTATTTGTCTGCTGCCATACGACTTCCATTGAGATTGTTTTAATGGAGGACATTAAAAAGATTGGAAGGCGGGAGGACCAGAGAAATGACATCCTTGTTCCTGTTTTCTTGCAAAGTATTGTAGCTGGCTGACAATCATCATTTTAGAAAACTGTAATGATTTTGCTTATTCAGTTCCAAACATTTATTTTTATTTTACAAAATGAGATAATTGATATCTTCTTTAAAATGTGGTTTAAATGACTTTTAAAAAGTAGCTCATAACATACTTATCAATTTTGAAAATATTCTCAAAGTTTAAAATAAACCATGTATACTAGGGAGGAACAAGGTAGATAAGTTTACGGTAACAGTAGAAATAAAACTGAAGCATCTGTAAAGTAGCAATCCCTTTTCATTCTTTTCAAAAAATTATTTAACTGTTTTTATGATAGACATTTTTAACATAAACAAAAATTAAAAAAGAATAGTATAATGAACTTATACATCACACATAAAGTAGTTTCAGTAAGAATTTGCTAATTTTGGTTCATCTAATCCCATCCTACTTTTTATTTTACGTTCTTTACTTTTCTTAAGTTTTTTATAATTTCAGAAATCATATCATTTCACTTAAAATCCTTCAATATGTATCTCTAAACGATAATAAATTTTTAAACTATAGTACCTTTAACATACCTAGTAAAATTAATCACAATTTCTTAATGTCTTCTAATGCCTAGTTGATGTTCAAATTTTACACTGTCTCAAAATTGTGTTTGCCATTGATTTGTTCAAATTAAGCCCCCAAATGGTCTAAACTTGCATTTGCTTGTTGTCTTTCTTATGCTTCTAATTATTCTCCTCCCTTCCATTCCCCCCTTTTATAAAGTACAGTTATAAAGGCGGTAACAAGTACAATTTGAAATAGAAGCTGTGATAGCAAGCATCCTTTTCTCATTCCCCACTCTAGGTAAAAAGATTTTAATATTTCACCACTTAATATGAAATAAAAACAGACCATTTATCTTACAAAATGTCTGTTTTTTATATATGTCCGACTACTTCTTAATGTGTCATTAAAATTGTTCCTGAAGCCCCCAAATTTTCTGGAAACAAGTAGTTGGTTCAAACAAGTAGAGGTTCAAATGATTGCAGTTTATTATTATTACTTTTTGGCATAAATACTCCATAGATGGCATTGTGAATTCTATCAAACCTTTAAGGAAGGAATAATGGCAATTTTCCCATTGAATGCAAATACATTTAAATACTAAATGATAAATATTTATATAATATATAAATTATATGAATATAAAAGATAAATTTACATTCACAATATAAATATAAAATATAAATGTATACATTATACAAATTTACATTATAAATATAAACCAAAGCGAGTTTATCCTAGAAATCCATTGTTAGCTTAACATTTGAAAATCATTCAATACATTTTAGCACATTGACAGAATAAAAAAGAAACATACGCTATCTCAACCAATCCATAAAAGTTTTGATAAAATTCAAAATGTATTCATGATAACTCATAGCACACTAGGAATACAAGGGATATGCTTTAACTGATAAATATTTCTACAAACTATCTATAGCAAGCATCATATTTAATGGTGAAATATTCAATTTTTTTCACCTAATATTGGGAACAAGAAAAGGATATTTGCCATTACAACTTCTAACTCAAATTGTACTTTCACTGTGGTACAAAATGTGTCATCAGTTTGACAATTTGCCTCTATCCTGCTTCATTTTTTAAAACAGTACTTCTCACTTCGTAACATATATTTATTTTTACATCTCTTATTGTCAGGATGTGAGCTCCATAAGGAAAGGGACTTCGTTTTTAGTGTTCATTACTGTATTCCCTGTGCCTGGCACATGGTGGGTGTCCCATAGTAAATATGTTTTGAATGAGTGAGCTGTGTAAAACGCCTTTCACAATTTCACAGCCACTCGCTCTCCAGGCTTCTTTGCTGCTGGCATAAGCAAGCTACCGTTAAAATGGCAAAACTGTGTCAACAGTTTCAGGCACATACTTTGATTAATTGTATTGCTTCTTGTTTGAGATATAATAAACTATATTTTTGATTTGAAATCAGCCATTTCATATTTATGACCTACTACTTGCTAATATTTGGAAGACATTCTTGATTTAAAAAGAATTCTATGCAAAAACATATTCTTTTGGTGTACCTAAAATTAAGTGGATTCTGAATCTATCGTACTTATTATTTTCCATATTTTTTCCATTATTTAATGGATGAAGGAGGACAATTAATTTAAATATTTTCTATCATTTGGTTGTTTTCAATATCTTCTTATTAAAGGTAATAAACACTATAACAAACATCCTTCTGCATTTCTATGATTATTCATTCCATAGAGAAGATTACTTACACTGAAATTTCTAAAAGAAATAGTATGCATATTTTAAGAATTATGATTAATATTTTGCCTCTCTCTTTTATTGATTCTAATGTTGCTATTTTCATTTCCATTTTTCCATGTATTCTCATTTTCCTGATGATCACATCCTATCTCAAGACTTTAAATATCATCTATATGCTAATGATTCTCAAATTTATACCTATATTCCAGATATCTCCCTGAATTCCAGATTCATAGTTAATTATCTAATTGACATTTCTACCTGAATGCTTAATTTGTATCTCAAATTTAAACTGTGAAAAATTGAGCTCCTACACTTTTACTCCACAGGGACTGTTCTTACTGTCTTCCCCATTACAGTTAATGACAATTCCATCTTTCTAATTGTTCAGGTGGAAACCTCCGAAAAGCATCTCTGATACTCTGGGAAGGCAACGGTTAGCAGCAGGCTTGCAACCTGTTTGCCCCTTTAACCCATCTGGGAAAGAAAGTGATGACCCAGTTAGATTCCTTTGTAAACATGCCAACGACAATCCTAGCAGACATACAAATAGTATTTACTAGTGGGCAGTCCTTATCTATGGAATGCTTTTAGTGGGATGTATCTGGTCTGTCTAGAATAGTATATATTGAAAAAACAACAACAAAACTTACAATCTATGGATTTCTAAGGCATGTTTCCATGAAAACTATCATACAAATTATGTAATTAAAGAGATACAAAAAGATATGCTTCATAACTGAAATGACTCCTTCTGTGCAAAAAATTTATCACATACATCACTTAAACCTCTCATGTTGAATCTGAACCACAGTATGTCCTCATACATGGAGAGGACCTTTTATGGAGAGCTGCACCTGGTGGTTTTACATCTTTCCAAAGGAAGAATGTCTGGCTTGTGTTTGGCTACTCTATGTATCCATTATTTACTGGCAAATTTAATACTGGGTAAGATTTACAATTCAGCTTGAGTCTGCTCTGACAATCTGACCCTTAATTTTATCTTACTTTCAACATCTAAATCCTACTGAGTCTACCTTCAAAACATATCCGCTATTCTTCTACTTCTCTCCACTTCCCAGTATACCATCCTCATCTCTCTCTTGGACTATTTCATTAGCTTTCTAAGTGGTATCCACTGATTGAGAAGACACTCTTAAGGAACATCTATGAATTAAGAAATATTTTGAATAAAAATAAATTTTCCAAAAAAAATTAAATGAATTTACTATTATGCACTGAATGTTTTTGTCTACCTAAAATTCATACATTTAAATCCTAACCCTCAATGTGATGGTAGTATTAGGATGAGGGGCCTCTGGAGTTAGTTAAGTCATGAGCATGGAGCTTTCATAAACATGATTAGTGTCCTTAAAAAAGGTACCCACAGACAGCTCTCTTGATCTTTCTGTAAGGTGAGAATAGAAGGAGAAGTCAGCAGTCTGCAACTTGGAAATAGACTCCACTGTGCTGGTACCTTGATCTTGGACTTCCAACCCCCAGAACTATGAGAAATAAATTAAGCAATCCAGTCTATGCTATTTTGTTACAGCAGGCCAAACTAAGACATTTACTAACTATAATGTCTTGTCATTAGTAAGAGAATTATGATTTATCTTATAATATTAAGACAAATTAAGTAATTGTAAATTACTTAATATTTACAATTACCAAATATAATGACCAAGGGCTTTATGCATATATTAATAGTTTCATGAACCTCTCATATACTTACTCTCTCCTAGCATTGGTTTGCTATCAATATATAAAATATTAATGTAACTCTTCCCCCAATAAACAGTAAGTTTTACCAAATAATTCTCTCTAGTCTTACTACTTTTTTTTTTGAATTCCACCTTTACTTTATTCAATTTTTTTTAATATTCACCAAGGTCTGTTATTGGAATTTGTCTTCTGTTCTACTGACCTTTCTGTTCTTGTGGCAGAACCACATTCTTTTAATAATGTATTATTTTTATTTTAAGAAATATTTGGAAACTTCTTTATTGCCATTGTTTTTTATGTCATGGCTGTGGTTTTGGTTAAAGCACACAATGATTATGTCCTCAATTTTTAATAATTCTTCATCTTCTATTGAATACCGTCCTAGCGAGATAGCAGGGCATGCAAGGCTTCCATAGTCTTACTCTGCCAAATCTTTCAGGGTTGATCCTCTGCTCTTTTACTTCATGCATAATACATTATGATCAATGAAACATGATGTCATCAGTAAGTGCCATGGAACACATATCCATGCACTTGTTCTAATTATCCTACCTGCATTAACCTCCACTATCTAAATCCAATACATACTTTAAGGCCAAGAAGTACGATTATGTTATCTATATTTCTATTATGCCACCTGCTACTTATGTTGTGGATATATATATTTGTATGATTTGTCTCCTATATTAGAAAATAAAGTCTGGGTAAATTCCAAATCTTATTCACCTCTCAGAAATCCTAGCACTTGCATATTTAAATGCCTGAGTATATATAATGCCTGTCATACATCATAGTATGTAGTTTTTACTTCTTTTTTTCCTCACCCCACAAAGCTGAATTTAAAATTTTCTTTATCAGCTCATCAAGTTTCCTACCTAATGCTTTCCCCTAAACATTTCTGGGATTCACTTTTTTATTTGCCGTAAGTTTTATTTCTAGGTAGTAATCCACTTTTCAGAAAACCAAACTGTGTTCTAAATCATTGTTCCAGGAAGTCTTTCATTTTGCACAGTCTAGTCTCCTTTTTAAGTCATTCATTCAGTGAACAGATATTAAATCCCTGCTCTACACATTGTACTCTATTACATGCCATTGATACAAGGATGAAAAAGAAAGATTCTTTAAAGAGAGCAGTCCCATGGAAAGTCAGACCTGCCAGCAGGGGCAACTTGACCTTTGTGCTAAAAGTTAAAACAGAGGCCTGCAATGCTTGCTATTGGTGTACAGAGGAGAAAGAATCTACATTTGCTTGGGGTGTCAAGAAAGACTTCATAGAGTCGTGTTGCTTGAACCAGGAATGAATGGAATTAGTAATTGTGTCCCTAAGATCATTTACTCAGTAGACAGAGAGTCCAGTCTTTTTTCTAGTTGTATTATTTTTTTGCCCACTTGGATCTAAAGGGCCTTTTTGTGAAGGGGGCATTGATGAGTCCTAGGTAGCTCTCTATCATGTCTTGAATATGTGCTCAAATACCACAGACTGAATACCTCATGATCAAGTACACCAGCTTGCTAGACGACTGCTCCATAGAGAATCATGATATTTCACTCCATTTCCCTTCTCCTTGGAGTCTCCAGTCACATTTCTGGAGCCCACCATTGATGCATTTGTGAATGTTAATATCAAGAAGAGGAGGTTTGAAGATTTTTTCAGATTCTTATAGGTTTGAAATAATTCTGCTGTATTTAGAAAACTTTCATTGGCTCTATCACACTTAAGAAATTGATTCCTTTATTTTGTTCCTCCCCTTTTATTTCCTTCAAAAAAATTAAGTATTATTTATCTTTTAATAGTTAACACATTCTTATGGTTCAAAACTAAGAAAATACAAAATGTACTGAGTGAACAGTTTCTCTCTCATCTCTTCATTTTAATAATCATCTCCCCTCTGAAGGTATACAGAATAACCAGACCATTGTATAATATTCACAATATATCCTTTGCACATACATGTAGACATAGATCTACCTATATTATTTTGTATTTATATTTATACAGATGGTAGCATACCATATACACTGATATGCATCTTGCTTTGTTCACTTAATATATTTTGTAGATCTTTCTATACTAATATATGGGAAAATATACTTATTTTCTTTTATGGCTGTAGGTATAGTCATGTGTCACTTAATGACAGGGACACCTTCCAAGAAATGCATTGTTAGGTGATTTTGTTGTGCAAACATCACAGACCGTACTTACACAAGCCTGGATGGTATAACCTACTACACATCTAGGATATGTGGTATAGCCTATTGCTCCTAGGCTACAAACCCGTACAACATGTCACTGTATTGAATGCTATAGGCAACTGAAACACAATGATATTTGTGTATCTAAACATATCTAACCATAGAAAAGTTACAGGAAAATATGGTATTATAATCTCTGGGACCACTGTCACATTCGCAGCTGTCCTTGACTGAAACATTGTTATGCAGCACATAACTGTATTATGTTGCACAAATGCATTATAATTCAATTAATCAGTCAGTTATCAATGGAAATTAAAGGAAGCTACTCCTTTCTGATAAGTCATTTTCTTTCTACTTTTTCATTATCACTAGTTTAAGAGAAAAGAGGCATTTTGATGTGTCAAATAGTCCTATAATTTGCATTCCCATGAAAACCAATCACAACGAAAACAGACAAAGGCAGTGCCTGTGAGATGATTTATTTTGAGATCCTGAAAACTGGCTAGTGCTTATTTTCGTGGTTGACATATGATTGCATACAATATCTAATCTTGAGCTACTTATAACTAATTCCAGGATATAGACTCCAGGCTAGAATTATATCCATTCCAATTCAATGTTCTGTACAGTCTCAGGAAATGATTACTGCTAAGTAAATAAGGCCAACTAAATAATAGTAGACTTAATCTATGGGCTTGGCACAGAATTAAAAAACTTCATTGTGATTCATGTATAGCTTCTAAATTCTGAGAGTATTTTAATTTCTTCATGATTGGTATAATTTCTTCATGACTATCTGTTATGAAATTGTATCCACTGCGTATCGGCCAGGGAGCCAGAACATTCTTGGTGATGATGTGGCAATGCTGTTGCTTGGGGGTTATTGCTAAGTCTCTCTTCTGTTTCATCAGCCCAGTGACATGTGTTTATTCAGCACTGAATATGGTCAAAGCACTTAAGAATTTAAAGGTAAGCTAGAAAGATGAATTTGAAACATAAAAAGGATACCTAGAATATAAGACAATATATGGATCTGCTGTGCAAAAGGTACCTAAGCACACAATAAAGATAACAAAATGCACTTGAAATTTAAACACAATGAAGGGAGACACTATTTCATAAGTGTTACCAAGTAGATGGGAATCCAGGAATATGGAATGGCATCGGAGAACTTGTATGATTCTAAAAATTGGAATTTAGAAAAAAGAGCACTCTGGTGCGAGGTGGTCAGTGATGATAATGAAGAATGAATAGGTTTTTGAAAAAGAGAAATTGGGTGAGCATTTTAAAGGGGGGGAATTTCTTGGAAATGAGATAACTTAAGGTACATCAAGGGAAGAGTAAATTAGCTTGGCAAAAGCACAGAATTTGTGTCAGGAGGTTAGTGGATGCTGCTGTTGCAAATGTAGGTTGGATGTCACACTGATTGTAAAGAGTTTTTAGTGCCAAGCTACTGTATCTTGACATCATCTTATAAAATACGTCAGCTATTGGAGTAATTTAACAGTAAGCTTTTTTACTTTTTACCAGTATTCAGGGACCAGGAGAAGCCTGCTTGGAAGTCAAGTGAAGGGAATCCTTGTGGCAGCCTGATACTCTGTAGATTTTGATTTGAAGTATATGCACCCTTGACATTTTCACAAAAATCACCCATAAATACCCATCAGGTCTATTAATTACCTGTAATAACTTCTGTAATAATTGAGTCAGTCCATGCTTGGGTCGAAAAAAGGATTATGAAGAGAAAATTTAAGAAGTTTTCGTAGGCATTATGTCAATAACTTTAGAATTTCATGAAATAATTTATATGTCATAAAGTAATAATTAAATCCTATATAATCATATTTATGGCCCTTACAGTTTTGTCCAACCTTCTAATGAATATTTCCCTAGAACATTCCAGTTGCTTTTCCTCAGATGTTCCCCTCATCTTCACCTGTTTTTCTTCTGGGTATTCCTCTAGCTCCGACTATGTTAAGGCACTCTGTTCCATTTGTTCATCTCACCTTGTTCTTTTTCATATAACGTTTCTCATAATTGTAACTATGAAAAGATTGGTAAAATTTTTTGCTTGCTGTGTTATTTGCCCTGCTAACATGTAAGGCTTCAACACCATGTCCAGTGCCTAGCATGCAGGAGACTTTCAGTAAATATTTCTTAAATGAATGAATGAACTGCCATGGTCTTTTATCTTTTGCTTCCATTGTAAAGAGAGAAAAATAGAATGTAGAAGTGACGTAAGACTTCATTTACACTTAATTCACCAGTACACTTAAACTTCAAAGGAATTAACACTTTAAGAGTTTAGAACAGAAATGAAACTATAAAGTCTTGCCATAAATGTCATATGCAATTCATTCATGTACTTGTCTCAAACTCAACACTACTTTGAGGGCTTAATGCCAAGAAATAAGTAGGCACTCGAAGGCAAAGTCCAAGATATTTAATAAGTACCAGAGCAGCCCAGTGGTTGCTCAGCCTCATTGACATTCTTTGGCTGTTGCAGATGTGTCAATTAACATTTCTGAGAGCTATCTTTAGGAGTAAAGAGGTTTCAAAATTTGAAAAAGATCAAACTGATTTTATATTTACATTATAACTAAAAGGCAAATATAACGGTTTCATAATGTTTAAAACCTTTTTTTCTTATAAATAAAATGTATTTGTGATTTTTTTTTATCTCAGCTTTGTTGCTGTCTTTTAAGTTTAACCTTCCAACTAAAATCAGATAATATTTTTTGAATATATTTAAAACCTTAAGTGGAAGAAACTAAAAACTTAAAATCTGAAAACTAGAAGTAGCAATTGGACATCTTATGTATTATTATAGCTAAACCATTATAAAACTAACTATAATTATACAGTGGTATTAATATAAATATCTTTGAATGTTGAGTTAATATATATTTTCTATTTGTTTTCATTTATCATTTAATATGTTATCAGAAATAAAAAACAATTTGGCTCCAATCATAGCAATAAAAATCACTCAAGAATTCAAAATATCCACTTTTGGAGTTTTCTAGCTTTGTGAATTCAAGGCCCATTTCCATATACTTCCACCACATAACACCTTATGAAGTTAGTTAAAAGGATAGTCATTTTTATGATGGATGTATTTTAATAAATGCATCTGAAGTTGATTATCTCATTGACTCCTTAAATGTCAATTTTAAATGTCTACTCTATTTTTCTACCCTAGAAATTTTGCAGCAAACCAATTAAATAACTTAAATTTTTCAATTTATAGTTAATGGTCCCCCTATACCAGATAGTATGATAGACTTGCTATCAGGAAAGGATTGTGTTTCTAACACTCAACTGTTATTAGAGAGTCGAAAATTAATTACCTCATTGGGATCCACCTCTTCTTAGATGGGAATCATTTTTCAAAAGGTTTTTCTATTCTCACCCCAGGAATAAGTAAGTTAGAATCAGCAAATGAATTAAAAGTCCTAATAACATTAGCCAAAATATAATCAGTTGTATTCATCTTTGTGTCTACATACTAGCAATGTTTTCAAGAATCACTGATGCTCATAAAAATGTATCAATAAGCAAACACTCTTGTCTTAACAACAAGCCCATTATAGGAATATTTTTTCACCTAAGTCAAATTCTCTCTGAGATCTTAATGTAGGATCCTATTGTAGGATCTGAGATCCTATTAATCTAGCCCTTCTTAATAAGTGTGTAGTGCATCTAATTGCGGTTTTAATTTACATTTCCCTGATGATTAATGATGTTGAACATCTTTGAGATCCTAATGCAGAATCTCAGAGCTTCTTAGATGTTTGCAGTTACTCTAGGGAAGGATGTACCAGAAAATCCAGGTATGGTCAAACCAAGAGATCCCACAATTCATAAAACAAATACAAAGGGAAAGAATTTGCTCCAAAGGTCATTTCAATGGCACCCCAAGCAAATCTTTTTCTGATTACTTATCATTTAAACTGGTGAAATAAAACTGGTCATTTTGAACTCATATTTTAGAAGTGCCACTGAAGAATGTCAACTTGTAATTATCTGGTCATTATTTGACTAGCGTTTTAAACAATTTCTAAAGACTTATTCTTGACCTAGGTTCTCTGCAACCCATGGCTTGATAAATTAAACCCATCAGATTTTCAGTTCGTTCAATTAAGATTGACAGAGGCTGAGAACGGCTTTGCAAAACCGCATCTTCTATCCTGAGAGTTCTTACAGGCTTTTAGCAGGAACTATTAAATTGTTCCTGTGAGGCTATTGTGACATTAAGTGGATGTTTTTCTCAGAAAAATTCAGTTGCAAGAGGGTGAAATGACGTTTCCAAAGCAACAAATGCCATTTTGTCTCTCTCTTGGACTGTCTCTCTCACGTGTACAAACACACATGCATGCCACACACACATACACATTCCCCCACTCCCAACCAGGATTTTGCTTAAACTATTCTAGTGGCAAAGAGAATAATCAAGTTAATTTGACTATGGTATCTCCAGATTCCAGCCCAGCCACACACTGTCAATTGGTTTGCTTATTTCCTCCACATAAATTGTTCTTTTGTTGCTTTTTGCCAGGGAAGTGAAAAGGTAATTTATTTCAGTCTTTAATGTAGGGCTTTAAGATATTTGCTAAGTGTTATTTTCTTTCTTACTCTGCTTCTATAAAGCATATGTCATATGTATTTTGGGATACTAAAGGAAAAAAATACCATGCATATTTCTGCGTTTATAAAAATTAAGACTTCTGCTTTTGATGCAATTACAATGACTAATTGAAATAAAACATTTTCAAAAAGCTTTTATTACTTCTAGCCCTGCCAGATTTGCCATCAAATATAGATAGCAATTCAACTCTCTTCCTCTTAATATTATATAATATGCCAATTTTTTTTTTAGTAAAGATTTTTTACTGCTGAATCCTTGAGTCTCATAATACCAAATATGCTAGATCACTATCTTAGTACTCTGACTGACATTTTTCCCGTTCCAAGAAATAAAACCAATAGTGCTACCTTTTAAAAAACCATTTCTGGGACAATGCTTTCAGGGGAAAAGTAGCGATTTTTATCACAGAATATAAAATCTAGATCTTATTTTAAGATTTTTCTCATCTGAAACATGATGGAAGTATCAAATAGTAGATAGTAAAATCATCATGCATCTAGTGCAGTTAGAATTTTTCATTTGCTAACAAATTTAGCCAAGTTAATTGTGGAGTTGAGAAAGAAAAAAAGCAGGTTAATTAAAAGCAATGAGAATCTCATCATGCTGCAATTATGGGAACTACAAAGTTCCTGTAATATAACATGGAAGCAAAAATAAATATAAAAGTGCAACCACCAAATCAAAAAAATGACCAATAAAATCCCCCAGGTCTTACATACAGATTGAGCAGGCTGTTTCATAATTATTTTAAATGGAGATACCACCTTCCTTTCCTGTTTAAAATGTAAATACTCTTTGGAGAAGTAACTTTCTGATTTAGAGTCACATGAAGTTATGAAGTTATAAAAGACTGACGGTGGATCCTTTTTTGAGAGAGGACTTTAATAGGAAGTATTTAAAGGAAAAAGAAAGAGGAGAATAAGGGGCAAGGTACTGACCTTGAATATGAATTTGATCTTCTTGAAAAAGTTCCTCAGAACCCATTCCGAAGTTCCAAATAAATCCTTCCATCTATCACATCAACTTTAACACACTTCCTCAATATTTTTTTCCCAGAAACACAAGCCTGCCCTTTTCTTATATTAAGACATGTTCCCATTCTTTAAATATCTAATCTCCTACTTCTTTCAAAGCACTTTTTCTGGTAGGCTTCCTACATAACATAGAAAGATATTTCAAAAAATGAATTTTAGGTCACTGCAGAGAGAGCAGGAATCAAAGCTGACTGTATCAACTTTATAAATCCCTAATTTCCATATACCTTTTTATTAACATTCTAACAGAAGTATATTGAGTCATTACTTATTGCTATATATTAGTTCTTACAAACTTTTAAAAAATATCTAATAGGGAGCTATTGAAGGGAGTATAAAATATTAATAGGCTCCATTCTTAATCCTATTATAACCATGTATTTCTTCTGGCTTTTTGAACCAACAAATCAATGTGTCTTATAAAAAGCCTTGGTACATTAATAAAACACAGAGTTTGGTGATGACCTCAAGAAAGCTACACTTCAGGCCAGAAAATTTCTGCAAATTGAGCAATACTGCAACATCACTCCACCAAAGCATGTGTAGACCTCAGTTCTTTAACATGTCCACACTGTGCTTTGTTATGATATCAGAGCAGGTGGGAAGAGCAAAGGGAACAGAATCTGCACGCACCTTAAGTTTGAGGCCTAACGCAATTAATTTTATTCTTTCAAACTTATCAACACTTTTTACCAAAAATAGCTTTCATAGCATTATTAAAATATCTTTAATGGGCAGTTGAAACTAATATACTCCATGTCTAGGATACTACTAATTTCTAACAGCATAGATTTTTCACTGTATTTGGTATAGAGAACATGCCATGCTGGGCACTTTGGAATCCAGTGCTCTCAGTCAAGGGAAACTGCTCTCTCTACGATCATCAATGGTCTTCAGAACCCCAAGGCCCCTTCTCCCAACCCACTGGTTTTCTGTTTCTCCAGTCATTATTCTTCTTGATCTTTTTGCTGTATGCCACACCTCAGAGCCTCCTTTTCTTAGCCAAGCCCTTTTTATACAGCTTCAAGGACAGGCAGACCCTGGTTTTTCTCTGACTTCTCCAGTCTCCCCTCACTTTCTCAAACCGACTTTAACTACGGACATGGTCCAAAGCTGACTCCTTAATTCACTCTTCTTTTTATCTCTTTTATTCTTTAGAAATTTAATTCAATTCCATCCTAAAGCAGAACTTCTAAGGAGGAACATGCTTTCCAGTGTGACAATCCTCTATTTTAGTTGTTGGTGATTGGTACAATTGAGTACCTTGCCTTGAGATCTATTTAAATTCAAAATGTAGTTTTTCCTGGACTACCGTTGGCACATCCCACATTGGGGTTTTTTGCTTCCTTTTCCTTCTTCCTGGAATGCTCTCCCCCTTGGGGTACTAGCTCACCCTCTCACGTTCTTTAAATATTTGCTCACACCTCTCCTTCTTAATGAAGACTCTTCCAACCACTCTACTGAATATTGTAACTAACTATTGTCCATCCCTCCTCATTGCCCTTACCTTACTCTGCTCAACTTTGTATTTTTGTACATTTCCAAATTCTAATACATTACATACATTTTAATCATGTTAATTAGCTATTGTTCTTTTTGTTTGTTTATTTCTATCTTAGTTCAGGCTGCTGTTAATAAAGTATCGTAAACTGGGTGGCTTATAAACCACAGAAATTTATTTCTCACAGTTCTGGAGGGTGGAAGTCTGAGATTAGGGTGCCAGTGTGGTTGGGTTCTGTTGAGAACCTTCATCAGAGTTAAAGACTGCCAACTTTCCTTTGTATTCTCACATGGCAGGAAGACAGTAAGCTAGTTCTTTGGTCTCTTCTTATAAAGGCACTAATCTCATTCATGAGGATAACACCCTTATGACCCAATTACCTCCCAAAGTCCCCACCTCCTAAACCATCACATTGA
Source organism: Lepilemur ruficaudatus (assembly GCA_963574885.1). Classification (NCBI taxonomy): domain Eukaryota; kingdom Metazoa; phylum Chordata; class Mammalia; order Primates; family Lepilemuridae; genus Lepilemur; species Lepilemur ruficaudatus. The sequence continues at coordinate 114,921 of CAUYRT010041175.1, forward strand.
GGGTTAGGATTTCAACATATGAATCCTGGGGGGGGGCATAAACCTTCAGTCCATGGCATTCTGATAGAATACATATTCTATTTTACAGATGTCACAATTGTGTGTCACTGGCACTTATTAGGCAATCAGCAACTATTAACCCTAATTGAGTTAAAGATAAATTTCTCTATATTATCCACTACCTCCTATCCTTTTTCACTGCCAACAGCCTAGCACAGTTTTCTTCTCATGGTAATTAGCTAATTAGTATGCTAATTGCATTTCCTTCTACCCCTCTCTTTACTGCTGGCTGATTTTCTTCTTCAGAACCCAAATTTATCTTCTCATTATCCTTCTCAGAAACCTCCACTGTGGAGCCAAGTATAATTCTTTATTCTGAAATTTAAGGCTCTACTCTATATGACTACCAATGACATCCAGCCTCATCTATTCTCACTCCTTAATCAACTCTAGCCAAGCTAATATTGACTTTTTCATTTAAGAAATACTTGACCTCCTAGTCCTAGGTCTTATTTGTGATAAAAATAATTTACTATCAGTTTAGGTAATATGAACTGGAAAAATGAAAGTTTAAACAATTATTTGTACTAAAAAAGAAACTGAGTCCACAGAAGAAAGACACTTGGTGGATTTACTCAGGTATATGTGGTCCCATCACTGAAATGCCTCTTTCCTCTACTTTCATGTTCTGAGAAAGCAAATCAAACCTATATTTAAAGTTTCAAGTCCAACTTATTCTCTGATTGGTTCTATGTCTTTTAAAATCATAATTACTTTTAATGAATATTAGTAACATTAATAAATTATTTGTTTTCCACAGACATTCTGATGTGCCTTTCCTCAACTTCTTTCCCCTCATCATAAGAAACTCTGATGTATAGATTGATTACACATGGCTTCCCATCCCAAAATTCTGAGCAGCATCTTCTCTGGAGCCATCTTTTGCCTCTAATCTAGGATCCAGCCTGGGAAGAGAAGCCTGGGAAGGGACCTGGACCTCTAGAGAAGGGGTGGGAGATTTATACTTTGGATTGGCAAGAAAGCTGTTGTCCCAAAAAGGTGCCACTCTGTTATTGCCGTCTCTAAGTGTTTCAGGGTCTAGCCTTCTCACCACTTCCCATCTTAACAACATGAAAGTTGTGAAGATAACAATGGAGTTTTTGGTTGCCGCAGTATCCCTATCTCTGCCACCAATGGTTATGAAGTTCTTGTTCTAGAAGAATCCTCCTCACGTTACTCTTTCCCTCCTTTGAACTACTTTAATTACTATGTAATATACATTAAACATTCTAGAACTTGACATCATTTTTCCTTGTCTTTTTTTTTTGTCATATGCATGTCATTGTAGAAATTCTTGGAGACAAAAATTGTCTATTCTATAGCACCTTTGCTAATCAGTAAAGCTACCAGCATAACATTTAAAAAATTCAGATTCTACGGCTCCAACTCAAATCTGTAGACACTGAATCACTTATCAAGTTTCTAAGAAATCCATATTTTCAAAAAGCGCCCCCAGTGATTCTGGTAATTGGCCAGGAATAGGTATTACTGCTTTAGAGAGTTTACCACAAGCTCAGTGAGTAGCAAAATATCAAAACACCTTTTGACTTAAAAATTATTTACTTTGAAATTTAAAATTTATGAGACTAAAGCTTGTGATTATTGATTTATCCCATCTAAGTTTTAGAGTCTAACATTTGATTTTGTGAGTACCACATACTCTCTAAGAAATTTTAGAATTCAAAACACCTGAAATTTTACCACATATGCCATTTTATGTGGATACAGTCATATCAAACATACAGTTATAGATTCTCATTTTCCCATTTCCTTTTGACTTAACTTTAGAGACATCCTATTTGTCATAATTCTTTAAAGCAGTGAAAATAATATTCCATTGAAATAGGAGTACTAACTAACTTAACCATTTCCTACTTTTGGACTTTTAGGTATTTATCATTTTCCCTTTAAGTATCATAACTGATAACTTTAAAAATAATCATTGAGTATATATGTAATCGTATTACAATTTTTACATATTTATTAAATACTTATTCTATTTTTAACATATGCACTTCATTCATTTTTTAAATGTTTTAATACTGGACACAAATGTTGTGCTGGCTTTTTCAATGAGTTTGTTTTCCTATTTTCAGACCCTTAGGACAACCCTCCATCCCTCCATCAACCATACCACCATCAGGGGTAATGAAGTTACTCAGTATTGTTGGCCTGTTCTCTTGGTCCCTGTATTTGGGCTTGATCTTCCTATCACCTCTGTCTCAGGGGCACTGCCTAACATGAATCACACTGAAGGGATAAAGATTGTAAATGGTGCAGATCAGTGTTCTTCAAGTGTGGTCTACAGGCTGCCATACAATAATTTGAGGCTTGATAAAAGTGAAGAATCATGGACTCTACAAATTAATCAGATATTTAAGTATGGGGTCTAGGAAAATGAAATTTAAACAAGTACCCAAGGTAATTCCTATGCATGCTAATGTTTGAAAATCCAGTCTTCCATATATTATGCTGTCAGTGAATTTGCAACATAGATTTAAGGTACTTACAATGACAGCACACCTCTCATCATTCAACTCTCTATAAAATGGTATATATATATATTTAATCTACAACACAGGTCCTGTTTCTGGTATCCACCATCCCCCATCCCCCACACAAGGATGTATCTTTTCCAGGAAGTATAGAACATCCCTATTTTATCTTTGCATTTCTGTCACTGTTGAGACTCTATTTTGTACATAAAAACTATTTAACTATGTTAGTCATTTAATTTTTTTAATCAGATCCATACTCTGTTAAATAGGTTAGTCTTGAACATTACACAAAACTATTTATATGACTTAAAGTAGTTTCCCTCTTTTTTTCTTAAATTATAATGCTTGTCTGGTATCTTCAACTTTGTTAATAGATTTCTATAATACTTAATGTAGGGTTCCCCATATATTAACAAAATAAGTGTTTACAAAAATTCTATTAGGTGTCAGGAATTGTAATACATTCAAAGATAGAAATATGAGAGATTGGTTCTTACACTGGAAATAGTAGCCCTCTACTAGGGAAGCTGTTCTCATCAGAAATGTTTACAAAACAATGCAATCAAATCTAAAGTATGCATCAAGCACACAGAAAAATTACTATAACTTGAAAGGATCATGAAGAATCTCTTTTTATGACTATATCTGCATGGCTGAATTTAAATAAATACAAAAATGTAGACTGCTTAATTTGATATGGCTTATATATAACACTGTAGTTCATGCCAGAAAGCTAGCTTTGAACAGCATCAAAACAGCCTATTTTAACATCAGTTTCGATAGAATATGCATATTTAATTTTTAGAAACAAAAATTCTTTTATAGCTTATGTGCATTTTCATTTTAGTGATGTATTATTAGAAGAGTCTTTGTCTATTATGACCTCTTTCTATAATAGAGAATAGTAGGTATACACACACACTCACACGTACACACATACATCACACACTTGCTTGTAACACATACAAATTTCATAAAACCACATTCTCATAGTGGGTGTTGCCAGGCAGAAGCTCATATTCTTAATCAAAGTCATTACTAGGTAAACACTGAAGCTAAAAATCTACTAGCTAAGAATTCAGAGTCTTCTAGGTAGTCACAATATCTTTCGCAATTAATTATATTAAAACATAAGAAAATGAAAAACCACCACACACCTATTAGAATGGCTAGAATTCAAAGTGCTGCCAACACCAAAAGCTTGTGAGGATGTGGAGTAACAGGAACGCTCATTCATTTCTGGTGCAAATATAAAATGTTACAGCTACTTTGAAATATAATCTGGAACACAGTTTGGCAGTTCCTTACAGAGCTATATACTCTTAACCACTTGATCCTGTTATAATACTTCTTGGTATATACACAAATGAGTTGAAAATTTCTGTCCACACAAAAGTCTTCAAACAAATGAAAAAAAAGTATTCTCAAACTTGGAAGCAATCACGATATCCTTCAGTAGGTGAATGGATAAACAAAATGTGGTACATTCATACAGTGGAATATTTTTCAGTGATAAGAAGAAATGAGCTGTCAAACCACAGAAAGACATAGATGAACCTTTAAAGTATATTGTTTAGTAAAAGAAGCCAATTTGAAAAGACTACATACTATATAATTCCAAGTATATGACATTCTAGAAAAGGTAAAACGATGGAGGCAGTAAAAAGATCAGAGATTGCCAGGGGCCAGCAGAGGGAGGGGAGGGTGATTGCAGGAGCCCAGGGGATGTTTAGAGCAGTGACACTATTCTGTATGATCCAGCAATGATGGAAATTTGTCATTACACATTTGTCAAAACCCATAAAATGTACAACACAAAGACTGAATCCTTATGTAACTACGGACTTTATAAGAATGTATAAATATTGGTTCATCAATTGTAACAAATGTATCACATTAATACAAGATGTTAATAATAGGGAAGCAGTCTGTATATTAGGGCAAGGGTATATAGGAATTTCATACTTTCCAATTAATTTTTCTGCAAACTTAAAACTGCTCTAAAAAAAAAGTCAGTTAATTAAAACAAAACAAAACAAAAAACAACAGCAAAAGTAAAATCTAAGACAAGGAAGTTGTAAGACTAAAGCAAACCAAAAGAAGACAAAAGTTTTTTAAGATGAGACATGTTCTAAAATTGTGACTATAGAACATTTTATACCAGTCTTTCATGGGGATACCACTGGGCATCCCAATTGCTACTTCTTATTCCTGAGGTGGTACCCTGGATGGTACCTGTGATGTTGGAATAAGGCATAGAAGAAATACCACAGAGTGTCCAAGCTGCGCTGCCCTAGAAGCTACCATTCTGCAACATTCAGTCTGGGTTTGAGTCAGGCCCCAAATCTGTTGGCTCTTAATCATTTTTCAAAGACTAGTAAGTTAATAGAATCAGGACTTACCCAGACTAGATCAAATGCAGAAGTGAGACCTAAACTATACAACTACCTCAGGTCACTGGGAGTGCTCACAACCCCTTGGGCAGATTTTGTCTTGCATAAACCTCACCAGAGTCCTAGGACAACAATAGGTCCTGCCAGAATCGAGACATGCCCATGGGTCCTCTAGGGGAGGGCTTGTCTTTCATTGTGTGGCTGGTGAGGAAGGAGGGAAATATACTAGGTTCAAGTTTCTTGGATCAGGAATACCGGTCAATCTTTAGGAAAAAAAAATAACTTCACATGAAAATTTAGAACCTGAAATCTTATTTTGTTTTTCTAAGAAAAACTCCTCTACATTCAGACTCCAATTATAGAGATGCATAAAAAGCAGTGGACATTTCCCGGCTTTCAAAAAGGAAAGTTTCTACTGCTCCCCAGTGCAGCTCCCCCACACCATGGTTCACAGATGCACTAAGATGTCATCACTTCAGCCCTGGAGCCACTCGGCAGTGTCAGTCATCTCGGCTGGTGAGCAGCCTCTTCAGCGTGTCATGGAAACATCAGCATTTCCATGTGCACCATGACAAGAAAAAGGATGAGGCACCTCACCAGAGAATCTCTGCTAATGGCATTTCTATTCCAAAGTGGCCAGATTGGTGCTTTGCAATTACCCTCGGTTCTACATATCATCCTACTTCAAACGTAAGGGTAATATTTGCTGGGGAATTATTTCTGAACATACTTCCCATGAAAGGTATAAAGCATGAAATTCTACAAAGCTATAAACAAATTCAGAGCACGCGCTATTTCAGATAATATTGTCTATTTTTACATCACAGTTTCATTAATTTTCAAAGACTCTAAAATCAAAAATAGGAACAGGCTGTTACCCTATGATGAAAATTTCTGCACTCCTCTCAGGGTAAAGCGTCTGTGTCTTCACACAATCCCTCCACTCCTGGACTGAGCAGTTCTTGAAATGTCTCTAACAGGTCTAAGAAGAAAGAAAAATACATGAGTAACCTTGGAGCACTTCAGCTGACATTCGCACTTTGTTTCAAGTTGTTCAGATTCTCTTTTTGCCACTTTGTGAAATTTCCACATATCTTGCATAAAACTATCTTGTACAAAACAACCAGCCTTTGGCGAACAAACAGTGAATTTGAAAAGAAATTTTCTTCCTTTACGTCATTATAATCTTGCCCTTATCCATCTCTGTGTGAATAATGCCTTTACTTGTTACAAAGCAATTTTAAATACTTTCCATGATTATTTGCTTACTTTCCCTAGATAATTATTAATAATTTTATTCTGTGGTCTCATTAATGAGAGCAAATGTTTCTATAAGAGAAGGAGAATATTGCTACTCTTATACAGTTTTGTTTGTAGCTTCTCTAAGACTGTCTTATTGTTTTAATATGCTATGATAAACTAACATAGTTTAGTCCCTAATCTCCTATGCCTAACCTTTTATGACCTAAAAAATCCCTACCAGAGCCTTAAGTACCCCATCAAGTCTATAATAATGCTGACCTGAGCCAGTGAAAGAGTGTGCTCTGCCAGCAAGTTCTAGAAGATAGCCTTCCATCAACACAAAGTTTTAGGCAATCTTCTGTGGAACTAGCAAAGAAAATAAGCTGGCTTTGGCAGTCAATCACACACTGCTGTAATTCCATGAATCCATCTTCCACGGGCTTTACTTGGCAAGCTTCTCTCCACTGCCTGCAAACTGTGTTTCTTTGTAAACCTCTGTTGCAATTCTACCCAAATACCCCAAAGAGTTACATGTTACTGAAAATATTTTAAAGAAAGCTTTCAGTGAAATATCTAATTTTAGTGCCCTTCCTTAACCTTTATAACCTGTTATGCCTATGCAATTATCACAGAAGTGTCTTGAGCAAAAAGGACACCAATGGCGTAGGGATGTATTATAAAGCTGCAGCCTGGAAAGTCGGGAAGCCCAGGCTGTGTTACGTTATCTGCTCTAAAATATGACCTCTTGATCTGCTTGTCTTGTCCAATGATCTGCCTATGGAGGCTCATAATACAATGATGTAAGTTTGATGGTAATTGTGAGCTCCACTTCCACGAATTATTCTGTATATCTCTGGATTCTTAAAAGCAAATACTTAGAGATTAGGGAAAACGGAAACAATAAATTCTCTAAGGAGAGGCATTCAGTAGTGTTTTGTTTTCTTTTTTAAATAGTACAGTCCTTGGCTGGTACAAGTGCAGTGGTGTTTACAACTAATTGATCACAACCAGTTACAGATTCCTTTGTTCCTTCTCCACTCCCACTGCTTCACTTGACTAGCTTTAAAAAAAAAAAAAAAAGGGACAGTCCTTCATTATTAATCCTATTTTTATCATGGGAAATTTCTTGATTCCCATTAATCCAATTAAATATCTATAAGAACAATATTGATAAATATAAAAACCTTAAGGTAGAGTGCAATAATCTAGACACAAAAAGCACATATTTTATGGTTATATTTATATGAAGTTCTAGGAAAATAAAAAATAAACTATAATGATAACAGTGGATGTGAGGAATCAATGGAAACATGGCATGAGGAAATTTTCTGGCAAATGAAAAGATTATATATCCTGATGGGGATAGTGGTTACATGGGTACATATACTTGACAAAACTCATGGAACTGTGCCCTTAACACCTGTGCATTTTATTGTAATTAGCTTATACTTCAAATCAAAAACAAACAAACAGACAAGGAGAGTCAACGAGATTTCTTGGTTTATGGAATGATTTTGAATCAGGGAGTCTTTAAGAAGGACTGTTCAGTGAAAACCAGTTTGTCATTCTTTCATTCATTCATCCGCTTATGAAGATTTACTAAGCACAAATATATCCAGAATTAACACAGTGGCAGTGTGCTAGAGAAAAATAATGGTTAGCAAGATAGACACATCTCCTACTCACAGATTTTAGAGTCTATTGGGGGAAAATAGACAATTAAAATAGACAAAAACAACAAGTTATGGCTGTAGCATTGGGAGAAGGCCTGTTTCAACCAAGGGCTTGCATCAAAACAGAATGAACTACTTTACTGTACACCCCAAGCTAATCTGAGCTGAAAATATTGGTGTTTGCTAAGTCACTAAAAGATGATAGTGTTTAGACCAAAGCAAACCAAATTTTCTACTAAACCAAGCCCATATATGCTCTGAATCTAATTAATCAAAACATCAAAGTATTTTTCAAGTCAAATTTCGTTTGACCATTGAAGACCTTTTTAACAGAATTTAGGTCTTCTATTCCCTAAGGCAATTTATATACACAGCTGTCCATGAGGGTAACATGGTGTTAAATGACCTTCTTTTCCATGAACAAGTCCCAGCTGGGAAGACAGGTGCATCTACTTCTGGTGACTCTGCTGCCAATGAGGGATTTGCAGGCTCTCCCAGCAGCAAGCATTATGCATACTCACGATAAATCCAAGCTTGTGACAGGTGCAGTATTTGATATACAAACAAAATATAACCACAAATAGACCAGCATTCCAATATAAAATGCCTTCAGGTAAATATCCCCCTCATCACTACCTACCCTGACAACTTTAAATGCAGTCCCTCTGTGGGCAATCCCATTTTGAAAGCACATGAAAATTTTCCATAGCCTAACTAGTAGCAAAACCCCTCTTGTTTCTTTTTATGGTTTTACAACCTAGTTATTCAAAGTTTTTTTTCCAAAATAAGAATCATTTATAAGATTAAATAGATGAAAGAATATAATTAAAATGAAAAAATAAAATATGAACCATACAACTAAGTTAATGAATTTCCAAGCCTTCTAAGAAGGACTAAGCTATTGTTTATTTTGTGAAAATGTCTAGAAGAAAACAAGAATGATTCTTTAAAAGAATGATATAAATGGGAACATGTTTATAACAGTGCCTAGTTCAAAAATTAGGTTTGGAATGAGAAGCTTGCTTTAAAGGCTATAACGGATGATGAATGCTTTATATTTAAGCAACCAAACATCCACATTACCCTGTTACTGGTCTCTACTAGCCTTCCTAGTCTCTGACCAGATAATTTAGGGTTTGGGCTACATCCTACTGGCAAGACAGAAAATGGTCTCCTGAATTCCAAACTAACTAGTACCCTAGACAAATATCTCAAATATGAGAGCCACTCTATACCATCAGAAAATATTGTCAGATTTCAATCCAACTTGCAGAATGACACTTTAATTACTTTCTCACTCCTGTCAGTGACAACTTCAAAAGAAATCCTCTATTGCTGATTAGGAATTATAATTCCTGTCAGTGTAGGTTTCACATATTTAATACAAAACACTTTGAAATGAAGCAAAAGAACACTAGGTATATTCATTGGAACAGTAAGCATTATTTAACAGACGCTTCTAGGTTACCTGATTCTATAGAGGGTTAATTGAGCTATTTTATAAGGCTGTAAATTATAAATAAGTGCAATTAATATGATACTTATCCAAAAACATCTGAATTCCTCTTGATGGAGGGACAATTTATTTTTCTCTCCACCCCAACCCTATGGGAAAATCCAGTTTTGAATCTATTTGTAGATTCATTTTAATATTCTTGACTCAACTATATATGTGCATTAATTTGAATTCTACATTAAACTCATCAATAACATCTTACCGGTTTCCTTGTTAATAATTGAGTAAAATAAAATTTTTGATAGTTCTTTATATTTGTATAAAAATATTCTTTGCCCCTCTTGAAAATTATCCTTTAATTTTTTTTATATTTGTGTTTTGATTTCCCATAATAATTTAACCACATACTGCCATATAAACCTAGTGTTCATGTCTGTAGATACTACATTTTGGTCCCAAGAAGTGTCAATAGAAAAAAGAACAGAGACAGACAAAGGCCAATGATGACACTGTGCAAAGAGAGGCTCCACAAACAAAGTACTAGGAGAATTATCATCACACAGCACACTGTGTTATAATTATGTTTTCTATGAGTTATAAGCACAAGGCGTTTATACTTCGTTTTATGTTTACATATTTTTAAGTAACATTATAATAAAAATGATTTAACACTGAGGTTCAAAAAGACGATTTTTGTCCTTGTTTTTGTTGTTGCCTTAAAGAGACTGTACATCATACCAGTTTTAGAAACACTGGCCTGGAGGATTGTAGACAATGTATATTTCAAATTTTGCATTGGTGAAAATGTACTTTCTAAAGTATAAAACTCTGGTGTCCTGAAAGAGTTAATTTATTTCAATCTCATGATCATCTTTAATTTAATACTGACTTCCCATCAGATCAGATACTATAATAAAGAAGGCTCAAAATAAATGTTATTGTTTTAAAAACCTAGACCTAAGGGAGCTTTAAAATCTCCCCTGTGTAGCCATAAAATATCAGTTATCTTTTCAGATTTTGATATATTATTAATTTGAGTTAGTGATATTAGAGTCAGACCATGAGATTATTTTATTAGAAAAGGATTGCAAGGAGAGGTGGATTTATGCTGTATCCATTTTAAAGCAATAGCCAAGAAGAAAGAAATTATACCAAATTTGTGTGGTTTAAAATGATGGAGTCATTTCCAACTCTTCTAAAATCATCTAACTGTTATCTTGGGAAAATGACAGCTGATATGTTGGAAGCATGTTTTAATTACTTTTTAAAAATCCCATATTTTTTTTCTGTTTACTATTTATGTAAAAGAGCCTTTTATAGAACTCTGATTTAAAATTGTGTATCTTGAGATAACTCCTTTGGGCACATAACAGAGTGCTCTCTCTAGTGGTGGAGAAAGAAATACCAAGTACAGTTAACTCTACCACCAGGTAGAACAGGTGAAGAAGATTCCAGATCTGGCTCTGAACTTCTTGGAAAGGCAGGGTTAAGGAGGTTCTCACTGTCTGAGAGATGATGTTCATTTGTTCACAGAGAAATTCTCAGCATTTAGTATATCAGGGACATGTCCATTGCTATTTTTCACTTACTTATCCTTAGTGCCTGGCAGACAGTAGGCATTTAATAAATGAATCAATAATGTTTATAGCTAAGAGGATTAGACCAGGACAGCATGGTCATTTTGAAAGATTTTGAAAAACAAACTCATAGATAGCTTTGTACAGCTCTATTTCAGCAAAAACATTTTGGCTTTAATTTTGTTTTAATTGAGGAATATTATTTGTTAGAATACAGAAATATATAACTAAAACAATCATTGTTTTGGTTTTATTTTAGCTTATGGGGATAGGCAAATGCAGATAAATACACAGAACACCTATGATTCTATTCCACTGTGGATTTTGTTCTGTGGTGGGGTATTTTGATATTAAAGTAAGTGGTAATCTTTTCCATTTCTTTTAGTCATATTTTCTACCATATTTAAGTAGCAAAGAGGACTTTCTCTGTGCCTCAGGGTAAGGTTGATTCAGAGAGAACACAGAATCACATTTTTGGCCTTTGAGCAATTAATTTGACCTTTGTAAGTCAATAGTGCAGACAATGGACTTTAAAACTATGGCTCTGAATTGCAAGTACCAGCAGTTGGGGAGGAAAAAATTTCCAGAAGCCTGGATTTAAATATCAAGAGCCAAATCCTAGAGGACTTGGAGCAAAGGGTTTAAGGCCACAGAGAAGGTGGAAAAAATAAGTGATGCCATATGAGAGTTTTTCCTACAGCACAGAGGAAACAGAGAGAGGAAAAGGAGAACAAAAGAGCGTAGATGGTAGGGGTCCCTCTATCCTTGGAACCTATTCTTGAGCTGAAACTCTGGGGAGTGACAGAACCTCCCAAAATATTTAGTAACTGGGGACTCACTTCACGCCTACTCTGGAACTTGAGAAGAAAATATCCCTGCTAGTTTCTCCTCATCAAACGAGTCAGCTGCAGTAGGTAGAAATGTCACTGAGGCAGGTCTAAGGAAAGAGAGGGCCTGCAATGGGCCCCCACCTCAGCCAAGTTTTCTTTTTCTCAACACCATGGCTGAGGGGAAAAAGGAAGCTGAGTTGACAATCAGCAAGCTTAAACAGTTACTCAAGCTTGATGGGGGGGGGCGGGGGCAGAGCTGAACAAAGTTGCAGGGTGGGCAGCCCTAGCTTGGGACCAGAGGGAGGGTGCTGCTGAATCCCTAAGGACCACAGGGTCAGTAAGGGCCAAACAGGGCAGAACTCCGTAAGTCTCAAAGTAATCTCCTTGTTATCAATGACTACAGGACAGATGTCAAATGACGACCATGGCTGTAGATGACAGAGATGCAACCACAGATCAGTTATCTTGAATTTTGACAATACGTAAGAACTCAACAAGGAGAAGAAGGCAGACGTAGGAAAAAGCGGTAGGGGAAAATCTTGAACAGAATCGAAAGAGGATCAGTTTAAGACAGGAGGTGGCCAAGTTACCTCAATTACTGGCAAGATTAAATTTTCTGCTACAAATCAAAAAAGGACCAGAGAGTTGACTTGTGCTTACTAACAGAAAAATGAAAGCTGTGTTTTACTCACTTGAAATTTGTCACATTTCCTTCTCAGTCATATACAGTTCTAAAACCAAAAGCTAATCCACCCAAAATATGTGCTCTTCCACAAACACTTACCAATCCACATTTAAATAATCAAATAGTAGCTAACAGGGAGAAGAGACTGTTCCGCAATTCTTGGATCCCTAGCATTTAGTGCAATGTTTTGACATAAAATATACATGAATATTTTTGTATTTGTAATTGAAGAATAAATTAATTGTTGCCAAAATCCATCTGGATAATAATAAATGCTAATATTGAACACTTTATTGGTACTAAACCTTTGCCCATACAAAATCATTTAATCTTCATTTACCTATAGAGTAGTATCATCATTCTTACTGTAGACAGTGGAAAGTTGTTGTTTATAGGAGTTAAGTCACCTGCCCAAGTTCCCAAACTAGTAAGTAGCATTTCTAAGATTCAAAAGGGTACAATTCAAAATATTGCAATGCTGAATTATTATTTAAAAAGCTGTTTTTGAATATTTGAAAAATTTTGGAAAGGTGGTTTCACACTGCCGTTTGTTTTTATCTTTTACAGCCTCACTTAACATCATAGCTTGGTAGATCTGGGAAGGACTTTATAGATTACTTGGTCCAACCCTGTAATTAAGAATTGATGGAACTGACTTATTCAAGGGCACACAGCAAACTAGTAGTTCCTTGTTTAAGAAAAAACTTTCATGTTCTCCTCTGTCCTCTTCAGTTTTTTCTCTTATTTCCTCATCCACTTAATAATTGTGAAAAGAGATGAAAGGTGAAGAGTAGTGGTATTTAGGATTGGGAACACAAAATCAGTGAATAAGGTTGAGGGTAGAGTTGGTAAAGCAAACTCTTTACATGAATATACCACTATAAACTCTTTCTAAAGCCATGCTTTTAAAAAGCTTGCTAAATGTATCCATTGTGAAGGAATTCTTTACAATGGCACGAATACTACTATGTCTGATCCCTAAACTTTTGTTGCAAACCAGATTTTCATATTTTGAAGATCTATTCTGTATATATTCTATTTTAATGTTCTGTGCCAACCTGCACAATACCCAAAATGTAACAAAATATCAATCTTGTTTTAAATAATAAGTAGAACTTTCAAAATTCTCACATCATTAGTATTTTCTATTCTGTCATTCAAATGTGTTTTATTGTTTTCAATCAGCCTACTGGAAAAGCCCGGGTGGACAAATAGATGTACTCAAAATTGATGATTCAATGGAAAGTGTTTGAGGAAAAATGATGTCTTTAAAATGCTGTATAGTTTCCACAACTACCCATTCTTTAAAACTGTTAGACACCAAGGTACATTGACAAATGGGTCTAATCGTTTCTCTGCAGTGGTCATCACAGCAGAATTGGTAATGTACTCTATTATTTTGTTAGACATGCACTTCTAGTGACATTATAGTGCCTATAAAATGGTCTGGTAACTTACAATCAAGATAAAACTAAAGTAATATATTACAGACAGTAGAAATCTTTCTTTGGAACTCACTTCCACATTATTACAGGAACTCACTGCATCATCCTTCCTCTTTCTTCTGTCCAATCGTCTAATTTTATTCTTCTTATGATTCTTAAACTGTCTTGCAGATAGTTGTGTTTAAAGACTCAGGTACACCTGTTCTATATGGTCAATGACTGCTTGGCCCAGAGAAGCAAACATGCAGCCAAGCCCAGGGTGTGGGCACAATGGGATATGAGCTGAGAGTGGGTCACGTTACCCCAAGGGTATCATTTCATCCTGCACCTCCAGCTGTACTTGCTAACATGGCTTTAAGTACCTTTAATTTATGTCTTTCTTCCCCTTTGTCCAAAAGGCTAACCTGTCAACCTCCTTCCCATACATAAGGATTTAAATCAGCCCAACATTCAAAAGCACATATGCTCATAAGTGGGAGGAATCTGAAACATGAAAAGCATTTGCCAATGTCTTAGCTTTTGCTCCTCATTTTGAGTTATGCATTAGGATTCTTTGATGACTCCTAAAGCCTGAATAATTAATGAAAACACGGGTATGATCAAACACTTTGAAAGTAATTGGCCAATCTGCTCCCTTTATCCTCTGCAGACAGAATTATTTACGGAACTTCAACACTTATTTAAGGGAGGTTTTCTGAAAATTCATAAGAAAGAATTTTCTCTTGTTTTCTTCACATTTGGTGATACCTCTTCTTTTTCTTCTTTGCCTCCTTCTCCTTAATTTCCTTCTTCTTAATGATTCCATTTCATCTGTTAAAATTAAGTATGAATTGTCGGTAATGAAATGAATTGCTCAAATTTGCTCAAAAATTTAAGGAAACCATTATCTCAGTGAGAGGTATAGAGGATGGAATTTTCAAATTTTATTTCTAATGGTGTACTTATAAGCAGGGGAGTAAATATCTACATAGAATGTTTTGTTAAGATACAGAGACCCTAAAACATTTGACAGAATTCAGAACTGTCAACAGTACTCTTCAAGAAAAAACCCAAGAAACTGTGAAGGTGTAATAGGACAAGAAGGATCATGATTTGTTATCTTTCAACATCTGCTGCCTTTTTAAAGTTCTTAGCTGCAGGCCCCAGAATTGAAATGTGATTTGAGGCCACAACCTACTGGGCAAGATATGATATTTTCTAAACTTTAGACCATAAAAATAATAAATGCTTGTAACCATGCCTACTGACATTAGAGAAACACTCAATACTTTCAGCTGTCCTGAATCTGGCTGTGACTACTGAAGATAAATACCTAGACCTGCTTACTTGAATGCTAAGCATTGTCCACAGTAGAGGCAAGCCAGTTACTTAAATGTTGACAGCGTTCTTTCTAATCCATTTACTACCATGAATTGTTGTTATGGGTTGAATTTTGCATGCTCCCCCCAAATTCATATGTTAAAGTCCTAACCCCCAGTACCTCAGAATGTGACCTTATTGTGAAATAGGATTGTCGCTGATGCAATGTAATTAGTTAAGATGAGTTCATACTGGAGTAGGCTGGGCCCGTGATCCAGTATGACTGGTGTCTTTGTAAAAATAAGTCTGGATACAGCCATAGACACAGGAAGTATGCCTTTGACAGTAAAGGCAGAGATTTGATGTTCCTGCTGTTGCCAAGGAACACCAAAGCTTGCCAGCAAACCACCAGAAGCTAGAAGAGAGGCCTGGGACATTTTCTCTTTCACAGCCTTCAGATGGAACCAACTCTGCCATTACCTTGATCTCAGACTTCTAGACCCCAGAACTGTGAGACAATGATCCATCCAGCTTGTGGTACAGCAGTCCCTCCTTATCCACAGAGAATATGTTCCAAGATCCCCCCAGGGACACCTGAAACTGCAGATAGGGATAGTACCTAACCCAACTGCTGTTAATCGGAACATGTTTCTATTCATGTCTTCCACCCACAAATTTAATGCCTTCACCATCTTAACTAAGCACTCATCATGCATCGTGGCCACAAATTTTGCAGTTTGAGGTATGACAGAAAAATTAGCAAGAATTTTATTTTCCTTCTTCACAATTACATTGATAGAAGAGGCATTCTTAAATTTTTTTTCTTTAACTTTTCACTTAATGGAAGAACTTTAGAATTTCTCTTTGGCATATCTGAGTTGCCAGCATCATTACTCTTGCACTTTAGGGCCATTATTTAGTAAAATACATGAACACAAACACTGGGATACCACCACAGTAGATATGATGACCTAGGGGACACTAAGTGATTTATGGGTAGCATTTACAGAAAGGAGGCTCTGCACAAGGGGATGATTCACGTCCCAGATGGATGGCCTGAGATGTCATCATGCTACTCAGAATGGCACATAATTTAAGACTTAGAAATTGTTGATTTTTGGAATTTTATATTTAATATTTTGGGATACAGTTAACCATGGGTAACTGAATCTAAGGAAAGCAAAATTGCAGATAAGGGGAGACTACTATACTCTGCTACAGCAGCCCTAGTGAAATAATACAATTGTTTAGTAGGAAGACATAAAACATCTGGTGCAATATTTGTAATACATAGCGTGTATATTTATTTGTTTGTTATAAGGAGAAAAAATTTTCAATCATTCAGTAATTATATCTGAATTGGAAATTCAAAATTTTTGGAATCACTGTAGACTCTCATTTATGTCCTATTTTTGGAGAGAAAACTACATCTTAAATAATTTACATTTTAACAGCTAGGTCAAAAGCATATCAAATTTTAAGAGTTTACGTAACGGTGGTAATGGGAATCTACAATAGGGCCTCAAAAATTTATTAAAATACAGTTGACAACTATTCACCTAGTGACACATCTTTTGTATCAGAGATAAGTTGTGGGAGTAGAACCAGGCTTTATAATGTGTGAATCTTATACTATGTTGGGATTCCTATTTAAGAAAGAAAGACAAGATTACATCTCAAAAATTAGATTCATATAGAATGGACTCATGTGAGTTATAGGCCCTGAGTCTAGTGAACTTCACCTTAAATCCACCTTTAGAGATAAGACAGTGACAACACAGCCCAGAAACAATGCAGTTTCACAGGGATGAAGTGAATGCTTATATCAAAAACATTTTGCTATACTATATTTGTGAAAGAAACAGAAGGTTAAATACAAGGGAAAAAAATAGATGATGATGTCAAAAGATACTGCAAATGTTCCAGATGGACCAATCCAGCCTAATCTGATATCAACATTTCTCTACAAGCAAATGAGCAAGATTGTGTCAACCAGAGTCAAATCAGCAAGGTGGCCAGTCTGGCAATTTAACGCTAAAAATGTCAAAACATGACGATTTGACATTATGAAGTTATGAACCAATTGCTCGATTAGAAATTTCTCATATTCCAATGGGGTGTCCATAGACACAAGGCATCCACTTACATCCCCATCCTGCCACATTTCCTCTCCCTCTGCACAAGAGTCAATACCGAGCTTTTTAGAGTCAGCTCAACAGCCTATGCTATTTCATGTATTTATGCCTCTGCCATTCTGGTTTCTCTGGTTGGATGTCACCCTCTTTGTCTTCCCAGTAAATACCCACTTACCTTTCTATGACTGATATGGTTCAGTCCCAGACCTTAAAGTAATGGGTTGAGCATTTATTACTTTACATTTCTCTACATTACTCCAGGATAGTTCTTGAAGTCATAAATGTGATCTATCCATCGAGAAGAGCCTCACTTTTTCAAGTCTTCACCTTTCTCTCCTGTCTATTGCCCCCATATACAACAAACAGAAAGCCCTATTCATTTTCCTTCTCAATTATCCTCAAATTTCTCTCCTGGCTCTGGTTCACTCATACCAGTCACCTTTTTCTTTCTCTTGATTTTCACAATCAGAAAACTGATCAGCCAAAGGCAGAACCTTTCTATCAGGGCAGTGGAGGGAAAGAAAACTAAGAAACCATCTTTCTCCGGGTGGCAGGGAAAGGCAGGGAACACTATGTTGTTAAATATGTGTTTCTTCCCTTTTCAAAATTAAAACACTCTCAGATACTCCAGGAAAACCTCCCTAACGACCCACTGTTACCTGGGTCAGGTGAATGAATGTCCACCATTCATTGATTACCTTTAACACATTTATGTTATTGTACTTATCATAACATACTGAAATTTTATTTAAGCCTCTTTCTGGCATGTGAACTTCTTGAAATCAGGGACTCTATATTCTCACTGCCTAACACAGTGGTGGACACATAATATATTCTTAGGTAACGCTTGTAAGAGAGTGAAACTATCTTCATGGGTTATTTCAAATGCGCCTATTCCTTCAGGTCATGTTTATTTAGAATTTACATGAAAACGGGTATTTGGCATGCTCACTTTTAGAAAGACTTGCATGTAGTAGCTGCTCAAGAAATACTTATTGATTGAAAGAATGAATTCACAAGATTTGAACTTGTGAGTCATTAATCTCTGCAAATAGATTTCAAAGTCCCAAGCAGAACTCATTGCAGATTTCTGAACACAAATGTACCCAAATAAGTTTTCTTAATTAATTTTATAATTAAGCAACCAAATTCAGGCTAAATTTGCTTTTGGCAGTTTTAATGTTCCACATGGAAAATGACTTAACATTCCTTTGCTTTTTCACAAAAAATAGGATGTCATATACATCTCCCACATGTATATGACAGTTTTTTATAAGAAATTCCAACAAATGGAAATACTGGTATCACTTCAGGTAGTTGCGATTTTTCATTATGTCTTACTTAATACTTGAAAGCTCTGCTCCTTAGATACTGCCAAATAAAGCCTAGACTTCAGTGACAAAAATGAAGAATGGGGAAGAGTATAGCAAGCAGAGGGAAGAACAAGGTAAAAGTTCTGAAATAGGAGGAGCTTGGTAGGTTCAGAGGAAAAAAAAGATACTTGAGTGTTTTCTAGACAATAGTGATGACTTGGAGGACGACAGTAGTGAATTTGCATATGATATTTTAGACTACAATTACAGACTTGAACTTTATTCTAAAGTTTAATGAGGAGTCACTAAAGCTTCTGCAGGGTATGAATCACCCAGATGGATCCACTGGACTCAAGGGGTAAAGCCTACAGTGAGATCAGAGTTTGTGGGAAATGCTCAATTAGACCCATGAATTCAGATGGTGCTGCTAGAATGCTGAGGCGGTTTGGAAAGGTCTAAACAAAATTGGGGCTACAATCTTTGGCATAGGGATTCCTGTTAACAGCCCCCGCCTCCACTTTTATTTCATGTGCCTTCAAACACACATTGATATGGCAGGACTGAGTAACTGAAGCAATGTACATACATGAGTCCTGACTTCAAATCCCATGACAGCACCTCATCAGCATCAACACATAAAGATTACCTAATTTGTATATCCCTGAAAAACCTACAGCCAGATGTTCAGGGATAGCAGAGTCAAAACATATACTAATTTTATTTAGGATCAACACACTGGAATTAGCTAATTAGTATATAGCCATTTATGGCAAGAAAGTAAACTGCAAAACCGTTAGAGGAACCAATCACAGAAAGGGGATTCCTTACTAAAGAGTATAACAAACCTGAGCTTTCTTGGTCTGTGAGCACTTTCTCCTACTGCTGTGGTTCATACTATCCTTATGCTCTCCTACCACCTGGCCAAAGGCCCTGGAACTTTCTTTGAGAGTCCTTGAACTGGATATTATGAACAGGCTTGGCCTAGGTAGCAATCACAAAAGAAAGGCCATCCATAGTTTTATGGTGACCTATGGACCATGTAAGTGCTCGCTAAGAATTTAAGGTACTGTGATCTTTCACTTTTACTTCAAAAGAATATATATACGTGGTGTATGTATTACAAGGAAAGTAAATTTTAGATATATTGAATAATATTACATTGGGTAGTTTTTGTAACGTGTAATAATCCTATAAGTAATTTGGAAAGGCTATCTCTGGTCAGTTTCCATGTGCCATGTTGACACTGTTCACTGTAGGCGGTGGACGCCCTGTAGCTCTGATAGTAACCTACCCGAACTCTGTCTCAGCTGGGTTTCCCCAAAGCTCATTAGTTTCTGATAGAGACTGCCAAAAACTCAGTTTCTACATCTGCTCACTTAAATCTTCAACTCTGAAACCCATCTTTCATTTTCAATAGGAGTAATTTAGAAGATGGGGTTTGGTATATAGATTTTTTTTTTCCTTTTCAGCTAACTTTGAAAGGATAAAACTGTTCCATCTGCGAAAGGATAGTTTGTATACAGCAATTTGTCTTCCCCACAAATCTTAGTTCTATTCATGTGGCATAAATGAATCAAATGTCGATATTTATTTTCAAAATGCACATATATTTAATATGGGGTAATTAATTCACAGGTCCTGTTTAGAAATAACTGTTGCCATAGGCCATCATAGGAGAGAAACCTAAAGAAGAAAGGGTCTCCTCATTTTGTTTATCCAGCATTCTGCTTATCTATTTTTAGCAGATTCTTCTTCATTTTTCCCCACTGGACAGGATCAAGGAGCTGAACCTACATTATAATGAATCTCTTCAATCAGCCCACTCTCTTTCCTACCTGTACAAAGCATAACAAAATATCAAGCTGCCAAAAGCGACAAATCCTATTTTCTATGTAGAATAATGAATCCTTAGGGCAGAAGCTCTGGATGCTCCCTTACAATAGCTATGTGAAATTGATCAAAGCACGTGGAAAAGTAGGTACATAGTTCATTATTAATTTTACATTTCCTCATGCTTTTCAAAATTCTTTAAATAGAAATAATCTCCCTGAAACTGGTCTGCTATAACTCACAAAGTAAAACTAAAGGACTGGTGAACATAATCTTGAGTAACATAATCTTAAAATCCATAGATTGAATGGATCATGATACAGGGCAGTGGGCTGTACAGGTTATGGGGGTCGGGCAATCTCAACTTATAAGGATGAGTTCTAGTCCCTCCTTCTGTTTCAAAACAGCTCCTTCTGTTTCCAAATGCCATTTCTTTTTTCTTTTTCTTTTTTTTTTAAATTTCAGAATATTATAGGGGTACAAATGTTTAAGTTGCGTATTATTGGCTTTGCCCCTCCCAAGTCAGAGCTACAAGCGTGTCCATCCCCCAGATAGTGTGCACTGCACCCATTAGGTGTGAATATACCCATACCCTCCTTCCCCCTCCCACCTGCCTGACACCTAATGAACTAAATGCAATTTAGACATCACCATCTAAAAAAAAGAACAATTAATACTGTTATAGTTATTAAAATAACCTCACAGCCCTCTATAAATTATTTCAAACCCAAATCTTTACAATATTCCAATGAATTGCATTGGATTGCAAACATATCTACATATTAGTATTATTATTTAGAATTTACAGTTAGAATGCTGAGATTAAAATCTCTTTCCTAATTAAAGAAAAGGAAGATAGAACATATAAAGATTACTATTGCTATCTAATTTTTAATTGATAAAATCCAGAAACATAAGTTAACAGATTTTTAGTGTTTTCTAAAATGATCTGACAGAAGAAAATGATTAATGGGAACCATTCTTGGGGATGATTATACCAGTGAACTTGGTGGACCTTCTTGGTATTATTAAATTAGTAGCATCAAATCCACTCCCCTTGGGATATAGCAAAAGTCAAGTAGAGACACATGGGGTTTGAAGTTGGTAAGATGCACTGCTGAGTCCTTGGTACTGGAACTCATGCATACACATCAGGATTATGGTTCAGAGGAAAGCTATTGTGATGAGAATTTATTTTTGAAAGTGGACAAACTGAGAGTTCAGAAAAAAATAACAATTCTATTCCTGAGAATCAACATTGTGGGAAAGACAGTCTTTTGTTACAAACTCCATAAAAACAATTTTATATAATTTGTTATTAACAATAGAGAATATTTGACAATTTGCATATGTTTTTAGGTATAAAAGGCTAGTTATTTTTTAATGCTAATTATAATTTTCCTTATGATTTTTAATGATCATATATATTAATTAATCATGTATTGTATATAAAAGTATCAATGATAATTAGAAACTGCTTTCCAGTATAGTTTCCTATTTTTAGGATGACAATTATTGTTCAACAATATGTTATCAAAGTCTCTTTATATAGTGCTATTTTTAACTTGTCCTTACAATGATAAGTACTTGTTAGATCACATTTTCAGTACCATGACTAGTGATGTAAGATGCATTTTATTAAGATTTAGAATGTGTTCTTTTCATGGACACATTTGTTCACATGGACTGTTTAAGTGTAACCAGGCACTTCTGACTAGTTTGTATGGACTCAGTTTAAATAATGGAAACCATTTTAATTCTCAACTTAAAATCTCAAAATTCCATAGTTC